>CM073779.1:22061115-22109041 GCA_037158775.1 Hetaerina titia | reverse complement strand
CAGTGAATGAAGCTCCGGGTCCATATATCTTTGACATTGTCTGCTAGTTGTGTCCTAGGGGTCAGTATCCTGTGGCATCACATGACCCCCCACAGACTATTCATTCGGGCGAAAGCACCTCTTCCGTTTCCCGAAAGCGAGCTGAATATATTTCAATTTGCAACAGCTATCGCTGACGCAGTTCTGCATGGAAATGAAATGGATATGCATTACATGAAGTGAATAAAAATTATGTAATCACTTCTTGAATGTCCCTCGCATGTTCATTATTTGAGATTACTCGACATGCCCTCCTGTTTTACAGCGACTCCTCTGCAAAAATTTTAATTTAAGTATACATGTGCTGTAATCAGAGTAATGAAATGTAATTTATTTCGTATTGAGCTTTACTTTAAAGCATAATAAGCAATGATATACTAAGTGTTTGTAAAAATAAATACAAATACCCCTTTTTGTAATTACACCTCCATATTCATGTTGTGATATGAGCCAATGTTAAGATATATTACTCCAGTTTTGAGATACAGGTTTTCACTTGTGAAAATGCTCCTAATAGTTTGGCTCATCGGTATCCATATACTACTGTATTAGAGTATACGAGTACAAGGTCTGTCCCAAAAGTAGTCTAACTTATTTTTTCCTGGATTGATTGACTGACGACGGTGTCTCTGGCTGGATTGTTGGCTCCCAGCCCTTGCAGAGTGCGAATAATTAGTTTGCGAAACTTCTATAACGTGATCTCGTTACGCTCCGTCATGAACCGGTTATTGGAATACGCTACACCATCAAATTTTGCGTGAAAGTAGGCAAAACCATGAAACAGACTCATGACATGCTCAAGGCAGCTTATGATGATAACGCCACGGATTGTTTGGGTGTTTTTGAGTGACACAAGTTGTTTAGGGAGGGTAGAGATGATGGTGAAGACGTCAAACGTTCAGGACGCCCTCCGCCCTCAAAAAGGGACGAAAATCTTGTAAGAATGTAGGCTTTGTTGAACAGGGATCGCAGATGAAGTGTTCACACGGTTTCTGATGAACTTGGAATCCCTAACAGTGATGTGAATCGATTTGCAAATGAATGGGCATGAGAAAGGTGTGTGCAAATGTTGTGCCGCGAGTACTCTCGAACGAACAAAAGGAAACTCGCACGCGGATCTGCGAAGAGCTTCTCGGCCATGTGAGTGAGGTTTTAGATTTTTTATGCATTGTTCCAGTAGACTTCTTCCTCTTCCCCCGTCTCAAATCCGTGCTGGACGGACGTCACTATGGCTCAGTCAAAGCGGTACAAAAGGCAGTGGTGAGAGAGCTTAGTATTATCCCATGCGCCGCCTTCCAGAAGGCGTACAAGGCGTGAAAAAACCCGCTGGCTACGGTGTGTGGACGCACAAGTGTGCTACTTAGTAGAATTTTGAATAAATGTATCAATTCTGGCAATAAATTTCTTTTAATCGACTCAGTCCTACTTCTTCTAGGACGGATCTTGTATAATGAGGTTTCTAATAAATATGTGAGTTACTAATATGCCTCGTGTTAGTTCAAACCATTTCTCATTTGTGTCCCAAGTGATAGCGCTACCCATCGCTGCTATGATAGACTGTGTCAGAAGTGTCCCGTGACATTTCGCCTAATTCCTCTTTTATCACACCCTTCTCTTTATTTTCATGAAGTCCATTTGCGTTTTGTGTACTGAAAAGAGCCCAGTCTGTGTGCCAGTGGAAAAGTGTCTTGCTTTCTTTCACAGCTCTTGGTTTGGCACTAATGTGTGGAAATAATCATTGGGAATGAATACTATTTTCTTTTATTGGTGGATTGATTTGGAATGGCATGTGGCGTCCGAGGTTCGCTCAGGAGGGGCGGAGGTTTTGCCATACGAGGTTCTCGTCCGAATGAATACATTTTTACTGCAGCTGACTTCGCGTGGATAGATTCACTATGGATTTTAGCTTGAGAGTTCCATTGTATTTTTTTTTAAAGCAGCGCGCGAAGTTTGTCATGTTTGCAGTGCTGTATCTAACTGTACCCTAACCGTCTCTTGGTGAATGGTATTCGTTTGGCATGTTAGGTTGACTACCGGATTCTGCGGTATGGAAAGAAGAGCAGTCAAGTGGGTCTCTAAAACTACGCAAATGCTTACACTACGTTTTATATCAGCCCGAGGTTTATGTACCAGTTCAGACAATTGTGGGATTCTCAAACTTATTGTATCACGTTTGAATTTCTGTGAATTCAATTCCTCGTAACATTGCTGGCACAAAATGGTTGTCTCGGTGGATATGAATTGAGTGTGCTCCTTATACTCTCGTCCGTTTGCATTTCGGTCCTTGAATTCGTGGCATTTCGCGCTTTGTACATATCTCTGTGCTCTCTTGAGTTTTGCCTCGAGAAGGTACAGCCTCAGAGTTTTCATTATTGTGAGTCAGTTTCGATTCTGCCCCATTTCGTTCTCTGCGTTCAATTGGACAAAGGATCGACTACAGTCTCAGAATTTTCAAACCCTGCGAGTATGATATTGTTTTTATGGTGATCAGAGGAAACATTTTATTTCCTTGTCTTTCCTAACCTTTTTCCCCAATACTCTTCGGGCAGGCAGCTCCTGGATTATAAGCTATGAGGTCGTGTGCTAGTGGGTACAATATTTGGTGGTCTCTGTTTTTGTAGAATGAGGTTCCTCTAATATTGCACAGAGGCGACATCTCAGGGTAAATGAACAAAATCGCGACCTATGACCTTACATTGTGCAGCAGTAACAACCCTTTGGACCCAGATATTTTTATGTCGAGATCCTTGCCGTGTGATCGGAGAAAATTCGGGATTTTCTTTCTTCTTTTCGTCTAGAAACTTGGGATTTAAATGAAATGTATTAGAGAAAAATCAGGCCTTCAATTTTCTCATTTTAAACTGCAACAATTTCACAGTGTAAAAATCATTCGCCTTGACCGGGAAGGTGAATGATTGTTTTTACACTCTTAAATTGTTGCATTGTATTGCGCATTTAGCGGATGACTCCGTTAAAGTTACTCTCGCGGTATCTCCCGCAGATTCTTGGGATTTTTCTTCTTTTAGTTCAAGTTGAAAGTTGAGCGAAATATTTTTAAGGAATGTTTTCTGTGGAACTTCATCAGAATAAAATCCTTCATAGTAATATACTCCAAATTGAATCCGTTAAATTTCAAAACTGGATATTGCTGATAAACTTCAGTATTTTAAGCAATATTGAAATATTTTTTTGCCATTTACCATTTCACGGGTGGTCTTGTATTGTGTGGCACAAAGTTGACGTTAGGCGCCCTTGTTAGACTCAAGAATAATAATTTTAGGCCTTCCTTTTCAATGGTTCTCTTTTAGCTGAAATATCCCAATTGTTTGCGTATGTGACTTTTTTCCTCTCATTGAATATTCCAAACTGAAATGTGCACCACATATTCATCTGTTCCCGAGTTCCCGGATAGTTCCGATACTATCAGTTAATTCCACGTCTTAATTTATTTTCTGTCCTATCGGATCCATTACCATAGGGTAAATCATTGTCTGTGTGTTGCTAATAGCCAAAGCATATTCACTTTACACATCGTGAATGATAATACGTTGTGAATTTATGATAGTAGAAGTGCTTTATGGGTAAGAGATTACCTTTTAGCATCTTATAATGATGCAATTACATCCTGTAGGTGTTTGCTATTATAAAAAAGTCTCGGGTAATGAGAAATTGAAATTAAAGAATTATTGAACACGATTAATACGCATTGTGGCATTAATGGCCATCTGATACTGGATTATTACAAGCGCATCTTTGGATACTGATATCTTAAGCTACCCGCATGATTCTCCTCCTGCGTCTCTCTCGGTGAGTCCTTTAGAAAATCGAAGTGAAAGAAGCTCTTAAATGAGAGAGATAATCGTGACTCAAGAATGGAAAGTAGCTCCCATGATAGTAGTCTGTGAAAACCCCTTTCCCGGAGCAGAGCTCTCAGTCGTACTGCCTTCCAACGTGTACGTAGGAACGATCAGGTAATTTCGGTTAAGTTCTGCCGTAGATGAAGGTCGTTATTTACTATTGAATGGAGTTTTCACTCCGAAAATATTTCACGAAAACTATTATTAATAGCAGTGGTTCATATAATATTGTTGACTCCTGGAGAATCAACTGTCGTAATTCCTGAGATGCCGATTAAATGCTAGCCACAAAGAGAATCGGGTTGTTGCCGTGACCGTTGTGTTGCCTACTAACTTCGGTGACCCAGGTTCGAATCTTGGTAGGATTTTTCAGTCGTGTCCCGAGCTCTACCTGGACTGTCATTTAGAGGGTCATTCAAGGGGAGTAACCCGTCCGTCGGAAGGGACATTATATTTTGTGACCCCCTTGGAGCCTTTCGTTTAGATGCGACTAATGTGGACGCCGAGTTTCCCTCTACCCTTCTCTCGTTCTCTGAAATTCCTCCCTCTTCCAAAGTACCCACCTATTCCTAATGGCGTAAATAGCCTCAGCTGTCGGTCGTCTTCCTTAATGACTACACTACTCCTACAAGCTGCAAATCTATATTGGTCTCGTTCCACCCGATAAAATAAAAATGCTCTCTGCATAAAGAGATAAGCCACCTTGTAGGTTCCACGGATTTGCGTAGCTTAAATTCACTCTCTCAGCTCCATTTGTTCATTATCGCACCGAATCTCAAAGTGTAAGCAAGTTAACAGGATGACAAAAGTTTATGGTAATAGCAGTAGATAAGTGAAAATTATTGAATTTCACATGAAGGCTTCTACGTTTGTTAAATTGTCACACCAAAAGGCTTCTATCTGCGCGAAATTTTTCTTTGACTTCCTAACTTGAGACCTTCGCGAGTCCAGGTTTTTGACATGGATCTCTTTTATGCCATCCCTTTGCGAAAAACTTTTCATTTATAATAAATATTTTCGAGGTTTTATTTTTTATAACAACCTCTGATGTTAAAATTACATCAAATCCACATTTAATGCGAATTCTTTATGCACTTACAATCCTCTAAATGACGAAGTGCATATTTGCATCTGTTCGAGGAGATTCTGAAGTTTTTCCTTCCGAATGCATGAGTCGTACAAACGTCGGTTCTTTTCGTTTAGGTGAATCTCATACAATGCGATATCTGATTGTGCAACAATCATTTATTTTCTCTAAAAATCAGACAACATTTTGAAGCTGGGGAAGTATTAGAAAACTATCAATTTCGAAAAATAACATGGGCAAAAGCACCCATCTACTCGTAAATACGAGGCATATACGAGTATTCCTTACTGTTCCTGCTTATGTGGAGTACTTATATAGATTTTACATGACAACTTAAAAGAGCGACGAAACGGGAATATCCTAAATTGAATAAGTTAAATTTATCAGTATTTTTTAAGGAACTTCATGTTGTTTGCGCACATTTTCTCATCCCGAATGGTCAGCAAAAAATGGAAAAGGTCCGCAAGCACCGAATGTCCCAACGGAAGCTTCTCCCGTTCATTTGAATGTTTTCTTTGACCGTAATATTCGAAAAATGTGGTATCAAATTATTGTCTTGGGTTTTATTGGAAGCAGGACTCAAGAGCAAAATAGGCCCCTGGGGATTTCTGTCCTTGTATCATTCAACTCTATAATTGCCTTTGCTTGCACCCTGATTTCCAAAAGTCTGCAAGCAATCGGCGGCACCCCGGGAACCAAGGAAAGGCAAATGAATGCGTTCGTTATGCGGTCATTCATTGGGTAGGAGGCACTTGGGGTACGATATTTTGACGTCGCTCCGTGTGGCCGGGGAGTGCCTGCGAGCCACTGAATACCAGCGTAATGAATGTTGTAGTCTTTCCCTTCTTTTGATTATTTCCTCGAGACCTTTAAATTTGATGCTAAGTTCACAATGCGAAGTTATAAATTTTGCAAGCGTGTGTTTATTCTTTGAAGTGCGTAATTCTCTTATATCCCTCGTTACAGAATTTGAACCCAGCCACAGTTTTTACGACCTTGGACTAAAATAAGAATATTTTTTATTTATTTTAATAGTTCTTAGTCATCCTTTCCCTTTTGAGTTCCCGTAGTTTGCGAATAAGTGAAAATAACTGAAATCCGCCATTCCTCTGCCAGCTGATGATTGAATGATGCATTAATGTGCAAGTATATGCCGATCCTGTCATAAACCCAACGGTGCATGACCGAGGGTGTGAGTTCTAAAGTAAAAAAAATGGTAATTGGGTGAAGAACTCTCGATTCTGGATAAGAAATGTGAGATTTCCTTCTAAAATTTCGCATTTTTCCTGGTAAAGAATACCTAAATCTTTTGGTGTTGGATATTTTTTTAAATAAGTGTTCATCTAATGAGCATTTTGCGGAAGATGAGATTAACTGCAGAGATAGATAACTTATCCAGGGCCTGTTACACGATCCACTTCAGATACAGAGATAAAGATAGCGAATGGAGATTTGAAATGGGCAGTGTTAGGCAGGGGCTAGTGAGGGATTTTCGTTTTAATCTGATCTTTCGTGTTTGCGTATGTGTGTATGTATGTGAGTGAAAAAAAAAAAATATATATATATATATATATATATATATGTGCATATGTTTTTTACACACATACATACACACACACACAATTCAAATTAGATTTGTGGATGATTAGATGTATCTGTAGGTTAACCAATTAGTCAAAGGGTTATAACCATCAATAGTCGACTTGCAGAACCAGTTCAATAGGATGGATAAGAAAATGAAGTTCATAAGATTGTAAAGACTTAGTGAGGCAAACTTAACATTAAATTGGAGGGTGCTCAAAATAGAGTTGGTGAAACAGTTCTACGTCTACATGTGCATTACATGATACCCCGCAAACCGCCGCAATGGCGTGTTACGGGGGGTGGTACATCACCACCCATGAATGAGAATAAAACCACGTGCAAAACCAAAAAAATTCATGTCCATCGAGGCGAATATATTCATTCAAATACATTTTTAATTTACATGGATGCAAATACATATACTATTAACTGAAATGCGCATGTATACGCAGCGTTTAATCTTCTCCTGACTTGCAAATCGAATGTCTTTACTATTTCTATTATGACTTTGATTTCTACCATTATGACTCCTGATTGTCTGGAGAAAGAACGAATATTTGTATCAATCTGCACTGCAGTCTATCTCCCTTACCTTCTCTGTGTGGTATAAACTACCCAATAGTGTGGGTCCATAATAATTCCTTTAGTGTCATTGTGAAGCTAGTTTGTTCTGAATTTTGCTAAAAGTTTAAGTCTTGCTTTTTCTCTACGTATCTCAAGCGGCTCTCAGCCTAATTCCTTATTCCTATTCCTAATGTTTAAAGCTTCGTCTTCTTGCCGTAAACATTTTAGACGAATCTGGCGGATTTTCTCTGAACTTATCTAATTCTTTTAGCCACACTTTCTCCCAAGAATCCCAAATACTTACGGCGTATTCCAAACGTGGCCTAACTAGAGCGAAATAACATCTCTCTTTTACTTTCACATTGCATTTTCCCATCACTCGTTTATTGAAGCCGAGTTTTTTTAAAGCGGATCTGCATGGCGTCCTAATATGTGCCCCTGATGATGCGTGGTGTTAAAACTACCCTCAGATATTTTACTTGATCTGCCGTGGTTAGCACTGAACCATCTCTTTCATAACTTGTGTTCTGCTCGCCACTTCCTTTGTCCCAAAATTCAAAACTGTCCATCTACCACAGTCAAGTACTCATCCCCAATCCTTTCACCAATCCGATACTGTGCTTAAGGCTCTTAGAGAGTAGCTCGCAATCTGCTGGGGTCCTTTTTTCCCAGTTCAAATATTTTGGATTTGGCTGGAAGGAGATGTGGGGACATTAAATTGCAGTAGATGACTGTCCCCTCTTTTTAAAGTGTAGATGAAACGTACCTTAAGTAAATATGTAAAAACAAATCGAGTGAAAACTTTATTATGTCACGTAATTTTGTAAGGTTGATAAAATCGGTTGTTGTGGCAAGAAGGTGACCATAGATTATGTGGAAGACTCGGAAATGTGAGTGTGGAGAAGAGAGGAAAGAATGAAATGAACGGAAATGAAAACAAACGATGAAGTTTGAGGCCTGACAAGAGAAAAGAGAAAGTTATTGGGAGAAACCTAGAAGAGGGCCGAATAAGTGGATACAGGAGGTGCTGAGAGGCAACGGGATGTTGAGAGTTGTGGTATATGGGAAACCACTGGAAAAGCGATGCTTTGGAAGGAAAGGAATACGTACTTTGGATGGAATTAAAGGAGTTAGACATTATTAAGAGTACAAGTAAAGTTGTCGCAATGTGGTAATGTGTTAGGGTGTGGGAATGTTTGTGTCCCGTTGGTTGGAGATTGGTATTGCAATTGTTTGTGGACTGAGGATCCATTGAGAACGCACCCCAACCCCAAAACCTACTTCTAATAATAAATAATAATGATTATTATTTCAAGAGAGTAGGTTGTGGTAATTAGGTGTAGGTTCTCTGTTGTAAGCTCACCATTTTTAGTAATTAGTATTATTAGTAATTATTGTAAGTATTTTTATAGTAATGTCACTGGAGAGAGTTATATTCCATCTCCACCGAAGACTCGAATGCCATGCTCGAAAGCAGGTATTATAGGTTCACTTTCTTTCTTTTTGTGTGGCAATTTTTTGCAATCCCCAGTATGTCGCCGGGCATTATATCTTAGCACATTTTTATTCGTGTGGTATTGGAGCGCGTGGCGAAGCAAGTGAGCAAATGCGACCACGACGGACTCTCAACGAATTAGCTCTTTTCGATCGCCCTTAGCAAATTACAGAGAAATCGCGTGATTGCCTTGGCGGTCGCTTCGCCGTCGCGACTGTTGAATGGCGACTGCTGCCGGAGAGGAGGGTGGGTGGGTTGTGGCCATTTGATCCTCCGACCCATCCCCATCACACTCCCCCTCGTCCACTTCACGGCACTGCGTGAGCCGAAGTTTTTACGGCCCGGTCCCTTTGCCATCGGAGGCGGACAGGGCCGTGGAAGCGCGCACCGTGCCCTTCCCGTCGCAACCTGTACGCTCCGAGCGCTGCGAGTTTAGCATGGTGGGCGCCAGTAACGAGGCGGAAAATGGAAGACCGAAGGCTGAACTTGGAAGAACGATAATCGGCAGAGGCAAGTAAAATGCAAATTGGTCGGGTGTTTTCTGACAAAGGGGAAGAGATTTTGATGAAATCTTTATTAGAGTGCATAGAAAACATTCACAGCGATGGATTCCATTTCTGTCGCGCAGGTTATGATGAGAGCGGAACTACTGTTGCGTTAAATAATGATGAAAGTTTCCTTTGCAGATAACCATGAAGTTTCATTTCCTCTACTTAGAAAAACATTTTTTTTAGTGTGAAGTATATTAGGTGTGCATGGTTGGAGATAGTCTGCGTGCTTTTCTCTCGTCCATCACCGACTTCTTACATGTGGCAGCACTGAGTTACGATGTTAAAGCAAGAGCCAGAGGGAACGTGTGTGTTAATTGGTTGGTTCGGTGCACACGTACCATGTTAGTGGAAACGAGTCATGAGGGGCGCTCTCGCACCCAACAGGGGCGGTGGTTTGGGGAGGACGTGGAGGGTTACCGGAGCGGGGAGGGGTGTGTGGGCACTAGTTAGTTGCCGCGTCGGTCGTGCGATGGAGCGCTGGACGGCGACCGCCCCACGGGGGGTGCGTGGGTGGACCGCGTAAGGGGCGGGGGGCCGGGTGGTGATGGGCGCGGCAAGGGCATAGGGTGCGAGGGGAGGGGTATTCTGATGATGGCCTACACCCTGTCGAGGGAAATGGGAGCAGGGAGAGCATTAACTAGGGATTGGATTATTATCCGCAATTGAACTCTCTTGAAAGGGCCGAGTAGATAGTGAATAGCTTTATTCCGAGAATTCCCCACGTGTTCATGAATATTAACAATGCACAACTTCCTCATCCAGGTGCCATTCAAAATTGTTATTAAATGTATATCTATAGAGTAAACCTTAAACAAGAGTGAACCTGTGTAAGTGTTGGCTTATTCTCTCCATCCATTCGCGTGTAAGGTTTAGGTACTTCTTCCTTATTTGGAGCCGAGTGGGATTTTTTTTTTAAATTTCCCGCACCCCGATCGTTTTCTTAAATGTGAGAAGAGGCATGAATATTTCCTGTTTTAGTCAGTTTTATATTTGCATGGAAATGAGGGTGCCTCCTTTCTCCATCCATACCTTTTACTTCTCTGCCCAAAACGGTGGAAGTTGAGATCGTTCCGAAGGTCAGTATGGACCTCGCAAAAGGTCACATAACCCATAAGAGTAGAATAGAAGAGGGGAAGATTATTTTTTTAAAAAATAGAGGAGTGCTCGCTTTTGTTAATGAATGTCAAGAAAACTCGATGGACCGTGATGCGTATGCGTTCAAACCATACTGTGTTAAACAATTATATTATTTTGTCACTGAATAATTTACTTAAAAAATGTAATTTTTGAACTTAAACATTTTTCCTGGGAGTTTTATTTAAGTCTGTAATTTAGCTATGTTTCAACTCATTATGAAATTAAATACATTGTGTTATTTATTTCATGGCACTAAATCGTGTGTGGCTACATACCTACTGCCTTTTCGTAATCCTGGTATTGATTTTTTTCAATCGCAATTGCTAGCATTCGCATATGTGGTAATTTATTTCCTCTCGATTCTTTTCACCTTTTAACTGGTTTATCTCTAAAGTTCGTTTATATAATATTTTTTCTTATCGAAGAAAGTTCCCAGGACAATGACTGGTGGTGACACCTTTATTCATCAGCTAATCTAATTAAAGTAATTACTAATGTGTGAAGTAAAGCGCGAGAGGATTTTTCTATGATGCTAATACAGGTGTCGGCTGGCTTATGATATCCCAACAAATTAGCAATCAGCCCAGATTCAGGGAGCTACTTGTTCATTTCTTCTTATAGCAATGCCCCAATTGCAAATAATATGTATGAGGGTGAGTCAATAAATAACTCGCAAAACTGGATGGAGGCAATAATAAAGCAATTTCCTGAAATATCTTTCACTTTTCTATGCATTCACCTTGAACATTCAAATGCCTATCTTATAATTTTAGAAGTCTCTGATAACCGGAAACAAAAAACGCCTTTTGTTTACTGTCGCAGCCAACGGGAAACCGCTACGGTATCATCATTTTCGAAACGTCACCCACCCAAAATGATGTTTCAAGTGCCCGAACAGATGAAAATCAGTGGTTCGGGACTGTACGGTGGATATTCCAAGCTTTGCTAATGAAATGTTCGTAACAGCTCCAGCATTTGTCCTGCAGACGTTCGCCACTTGATTATTCGTGCGACTTATCGTACTTATTTCAAATGTAGAACGGCTCAAGCGGGGTTGTTTCGTAATATTTTGCGTGGCATTACATTTAATGGACACGGATCTTCTTAACTCACTCACATAGCACCCATAGTTAATTAATCCGTCGAGCTGCGTGCGTGATTTTATTGTTTTACGGAGTGGTGTCATCGACAGCATGGGCGTGCCAGGTGCTCGAGCACTTAAGTCTTTAATCAGTTCCCGATGAGGAATATATTGCATGCATTTCGGGTGACGCACCAGATAGCGCATCGGTGAGATATTTTATCATTAGTTTTGTCCATCCCTTTGGAGAGAAGATAATGGACGATTATTGGAGATGGTGTTTGGGGGAGAAGATTGGTTGATGGATCAAAAGGGGTGATGGCATCAATCTTTTTATTGGGAGATTTTGAAAGAACAGATGGGATGATGCAATTTAAGAAAGGGAGATCGGATAAGAAAAGAGAGAGAAGTTTTTTGTTGCACTATGAATATAAGCGTGATATTCCATAATTTCAGTGATTTTCTTCTCTTGAAAAATAAAAGGTTAATGGAAATATGGTGAAATGGAGTCACTCCATAGGGGATAAACGGTGAGATAAAACAAAAAAAAATCCTCTGTCTGTGAGTATATCGCAGCAATGGAATTTATTTTCACACACGTTTTTTGTTAACATTTGAAAAATAGGCTAAATTCAATTTGATTATATTGTTTAGATGTTCTCTCCGGGCAGCCTGAAGCAAATTGTTCCCGAAACACGAGGATAATTAGTGCTCCATCTCCGTTCTTTTTTTTTGGGGACGTCTCTATTCTGAGAATTTTGCGGGTCGCTTTTTGCAAATCGATAGTTGTTATTGCAATCGTGAAACAGCCCTGCCTCCCGATTGAATAGTGAATAATTAATGTGAGCAGTGGCTGGCAAAGTTAGCCTATCGGCCCCGCGTTCGCCTCTGGGGGATCGGCTCCCCGCTAAACGCAAGCCACGCTCTGGAGTCCCACCCGTGGTGCGGATGCTCTGTTGTGATTTTTTCCCCAATATTCTTTCTCCCTCGCAGTGTGGCATTACCTGACCTGTCTCATCTTTGAAAAATTCCAAAAACGGGATAGGGGGCTTTTTAGCTACGTAGAGTTAGAGTCTGCCCTTCAGCTATTGGATTTCCAGTCTCCCCAGATGATAATATTATCTACGTAATATTTAAGAAAGCACTTAATAAAGTGCGCGTAAGTAACAATTTATTGATACATTATGCAGGAAATATCATGCTTCCAATATATTCCATTCAATGGTTCTCGCATATGATTCAGCGGTAAGAAAAAAAATGACGGTTTCTAAGTGAACGGGATGTAATTACTCTCTTTCCTACTGTTTTATGGGACACGCACTGCTATCTAATCACCATTAACTACTCATAAACTGGGTCATTTTGGATAAGAGAATATTAAATAATGATTCAATACACAGCATGGGTGATAGCTTACGGGTGTAAAAATAGTTAAAACATGGTCAGAAGTTGATATACTGTACCGAAACCGGTCGCGACTGAAATGTATTCTGTGAAAAACCTAGGTATTCTTTAATTCGCTTTAGTAAAATAATGACTTCTAAGGTTGGCTTCATGTTCATTTCCATCAATTGTCGCAGGTTTTATTTCCTTTTTCTATTTAATTATAAAGGTGATTGATCTAATGGGCCTTGCCGTTACATCGGGGACATGTTGTAAAATCGAGGAGGCGGCGGGTCTCGGCTGTAGGGATACAGGGGAAAGCTATCAAGTTACCCATTAAAAATAAGTGGATTGACTTCTAGGGTTCTTGTGCAGGACTGAGTGGTATTATATTTTCAACCTGTCATGTACAGTTGGGGAGGCAGATAAGTTATATTTGAGCACCAATTACGCACGCGATTTCGATGCTCGAATATATGCAGAACACTTTTAGTGCAATAGATGAGAGAGGTTTACGGAGTAATTTGCCCACGACGGTTATGGGAATGCGGTTGCGGGAGGGGAGCTGAAATTTTACCGCATTTCCGATCAGGAGCCTACAAATACACGTATCCGCTTCATCCTCTCCGTACCAATTAAATTCTGGATTTTTATTATTTCGTGTTTTTTTGTGCATGTCATATATCGCTCCCGTGACGTATTGAATTACATCATGCCGTTCGTTAATGTGCAACCGTTGAAAAATAACATTTTTTTTAAACAGTCACGTTTTTAGACTGTGTTACTGGGGATGATCTAGAGTAATGAAATATGTCTCTTCCTAAGACGTAGTCGTGACATATGGCGCCAGTAATTGCTTCTCGGAACGACAATGCACTTTTAATGATCACATTTACTTTTTAGTTTTTGTGCCAAAGTTTTACTCTGAAGAAATATCAAGTGGGCAGGCATGAGCGTCGTGATATTTTCCGTGATGTCGGGAAAGTTTGTGGAATTTTTCCTCCGCCGACGAAATTGCAAGAGTCTTGTCTCTCTTCGACGCTGCCACAGATTGGGAATATTGCACTTTTCCCCATATTTGGAGAGACTCCTTGGAGTTTGATGTTTCACTGCCTCTTGGCCACCATGCAAGGGCTGCGAGCAATCGAACTCTAGGGCGCCTCGTCTCTCTTTTGTACTTCCATCGTAAGAGTGTTCGTCAAGTCATGCCATATGTTACTGAATGTGTTCACATGTGGCATATTTCCAATTTTTGTGGGTACTGATTCTGGTATATTTCCAAGTCCCGAAAAATCCCAGCGGTTGCTAAAATTTAATTGGTTTGTAAGAAAACTTTTAATGCATAGGGATCGTTTTCCCTTATTTATTGCAAAATTATCCCTGGTGTTTTCTTAATGGATCAATCTTCCAAGTGTGATTGAGTGTAATGCATAGATAATTGATTGCGTAAATTACGGTGTTCTTTACAAATCTACAATGAAGAATCAGTTAGTTACTTGTTTTATAATTCTAATTCAGTATTAAATTATTTAAATCATAGTAGGTTATACTTAGTAGAAGTTAGGCATGTTAAAAACTATGCGAACGGGTATTTTCCGCACTGATGTATTACATGTGACGCGTATCAAATGTCAGACATGTCAGTGCGTACCTTAAGGCACAATACACTTTGTACCTAAAGGAGTGACATTGAAACATGTTGTATCACCGTAAATATATGTGTGAAATTATTATTTTTTTATTATTTTGAGTAGAATGGTACATTCAGGTTGAAACTTCAAACGATGTTTCTTCAAGGCGTACATTTCTACGAAAATTACCACTCCTCACCGCCATTCAATTGCTTGGGATTCAAATTGCTCGTTATCGAATATTATGCAATCTCACTAATGATTTTCGCCTATGTGATTTCTGTAAATTAAAATTGCAATGACGCTTCAAAATTGTAAACGTATTCCTTTGGGTGGCGCAACGCTAACTTAGGCATTTTGGTCGTCCCTTACTCGCATCACAGTCCCCTTGGTCTTCTTTAGAGCAGCATAGAAGTTAAAACGCCTCGTACCCCGTCTCCCCCTTGTTTAAGAGAACTCATTTACGCAATCACTTAAACTGCAATCTCCTGAATACGTGAGGTGAGACTCGATGCAGCAAATGGAGGATCGTTTTCATGTGAGCGACATGAAGGGAATTATTTATTATGCCAATTCACATCGTCAAAAGAAACTTATAGAACGCTTTGAGTTGCATCTTTAATTATAATTTGTTTAAAAGAACTCTTGCTACATTCTCTCTTGTTGTGACGGTAAGGAAGAAACTTCATTTTTGAACTTACGAGGTGTTTTCAAAAATTAAAGGGATTTTTTTCATTTCGCGGGCTTGGAGAGTCCGATAGTCAAACTTTTTTTTGTGTTGTATACATGCCCCTGAAGTATGATAAAACTTTCAGCTGTTTTCATTGTGGACTTTGTCTTTGACAACCACTAAAGTTAGACGTGTTTTTTTGAGCTCGGCGATTTTCGTTTGTTAAAAGAAATGGATCAAAGAATTTGTATCAAATTTTGCGTAAAAAATGAAATAAAGTGTAACAACTCGTGCATGGAATGATTTGGATAGTAAGAGCTCAATACCATTGCCGTTTGTCCATGTGCTGTCTTGCAAGTTAATATACGTGATTAGATGAAAACTTTATGAATGAAATATCCTTTTTCCGTAACGCTTATGTGATTGCGATTAGTTTTACGGTCCGAGAATCGTCCTCCTTGAACCACCCCCTTGGTTGATTACTTCTTCGCCATTTAACCCTTAGGATTGCGCCCCCGCGACATACTCTTTCCGTGTGTGGATGACGTTAATTTTAAGGCGGCTTAAAGTACATAGGCCCCATGATTTAAGCATATCTCAACGACGACCACACGGCCGAACCGCCCGCAGTGCGCGGTGTGAATCATTTCCCCCGTTTTGGTGGAACGGCCTGCATGCCGGGCCGCATTCAGGCCGTTCTACCATGCAACTGCGTGCCAACTTGAAAACCCTGAACCGGACCAACCAGATCACTCCCCAGAAAACATGTGCATTGAAGTCATTTCGCGTTCGAAGCTTCCGTCATTTTTGTTATTTTCTGTGAAATGATCGAAATCAATGCATCCTTTCGCGAGATATTTGAAATTGCGTATGTTATCCGTCAATTGGAGAGGACTGGAAAAATGAAATGGATGGAAAGGAAAACAAACGATGAAGTTCTAAGTGCCGGGCGGGTAGGGAGAAAGTTATTGGATGGATCACGAAGGAAGCCAAACAAGTGGATGCAGGTAATACTGAGAGGGGATGGGATACGGAAAATAGTAATGGAGGGGAGAATGATGGGAAAGGGAGTTAGAGGGAGGAAAAGAATAAGCACTTTGGATGAAATCAAGGGCTATACAAAGTAGTCAGAGCTAAATAATAAGTTATTTTAATCTGCAGCATGAAAATTAAGGGTGTTTGTGTTTTTTGATGACCGTTTGGGCTCGTTTCGTGGCATGGTCGATCAAACTTATCCTCACTCCTTTTAGAGTACTGCCATTCACAATAACAACTCATTATTATTTCATTCATTATTATCTATTTTCTGCTAAATAAAGTGGTTTGATTATTAAAAGTCAGTATTTTCTACTAATCGGATATCTAAGCATTTGCCGATGACTGAAGCGTTACGGAATTGAGATCAAAAAGTGCATTCACATGCGATGCATCATTAAACTCCGATGATATAACACTCTTAATTGTGACGCAAAGCAGTCGTTGGGGAAGTAGACTGACTGCTCCATGTGGAGAGCGGTGCATTAAGTGATGGAATAGAATTTCCGGAGAGCCTACGGAAAAGAGGTGGGCAGCGGTATAATCCAGTTATTACTAAAGAGGACTAGGATTCTACAGTTTGGAATCCCTTTCTCTCTACAGAGTACTGGAATTCTCCTATTTTTATCAACTTATAATTAGGAATGGGATTAATTAATGACAAAAAATCCGCCGAAACCGAAATGAAATCCTTAAAAAAATAACGAAAAATTCGAGTGAGACAATTACAACCGAGAGGTAGATCATTCAAATCCCACGGGTTCCTTTTTATTTACCTTGACACACGGGTTACGAGTGTCCCGTGTTGGACGCTGGAGGGAAACGCATCGTGGCAATTACACAGGCACCTTTGCTCGTCTTTCTCTCTCTCTCTCTGAGCAGGAAACAGGTATGTTTCGAAATGGAATTCATTTATGCTTTGGCATTTCATCATTTTCAAGACGCAAAGGTAATCCTGACATTCTTTTTCTTCTGGTAAAAATGCCAAAGAAAACCTTAACAGCGCCAAAAATGTATTCCATTGGACATAACTGCTAGATGATGGGTATTATCGTTTGTAAGTTAGTTGCTCATTGAAATGTGAATGGTTTTATCCCGAATCGCTTGCATTCTAGAAAATGAAGCCCGGCCACGTCAAATGGTTCGAAACACTTCTAAATCCACAGCTGTAAATGGCCCCGCGAGGGAGTATGGCGGAGTACCGCACCAATCGTCCTTACAATAATATGAGTACATGAATGCATATGAATGTGCTTACATGCACTAAAAACGTACATATACGTACACATCTACATACATCATTTAATAATGAATGGATGCGGTTGAATAAATCGTTGAATTTTGCTCGACGACTAGAGCGACATCGAAGGCATCGCGTGTGTGGTATACGGTGGCATCGAAGTTAGATAGGCTACCCGCGACCCCTCGCTCACTTAATGCGTAGAGAATTCAATGCTAATCAGTCTTTATAAAATAATTTAATACAATACATTCAAAAAAGCTAATTAATAATTTCAGTTTTCATAAACTGCTTTATTGTGTTAGACGCAAAAGTCATTATTAAAATTTAAATACGTCAATAATTTGATTTGCGTTTTTTTTGTCGTTCTATTGCCGATGATTGTTCTACGACGCCATGGGGGGGTAAACGTTTTAATTACCGTGCCAGTAAATGGGAGAACCAGTAAGTAGGTCGTGTTCATGGAATATTCAAAAGAGAACAGAAATTAATTCCCTGGAGAACCTAATCAAATCATTTAAAATCATCAAATTAAATCAGTGTGCTTCTTAAGGAGTGCCCAAATATATCCCCAAACATTACATAATATTACATTGTTTTTCTTTTGTTTCTATGTGATTGCGCATCTAAATATAACATCCCTTTTATCGCGGAAAATTTTCATACGACTGATTTCTTCTGTAGAAATCTTATTTTGAAACAAACTTCTTGCTCTAATCACTCAGTGTTGGATTAACAATTGACAGCACCAATTAATTTCCGACATGACATAAGAAGTGACTTTATTGTTTAGTGAAACATCGTGTACCGTCATGACTCAACAACATCTTCCGCCATTAGCTGGCAATACTAGCGCCCACTTCAGTGCTATCACAAAATTCACTATCGGTGATCCCGGGAGAAACCGCTGACCATCAGCGAGGTTGGCCCACGTACCCCACTCCACACCCCAACACAATCGAACCCGTACGGGCTTCACAAGAACCGTGCGGTGAAGGCGTCGCCCGCCCCCCTCTTCTTCCTCTCTTCGTTAAGTCCATCAGTGTGCGTGATGGCTGGCGTCCGTGGTCCACGGAACGTCTCGAGCGAGTGGTTTGCCAATCGGTAAGGATTTACGAGTCGTGTTCAGTTCTCCAGTCATGCATATCCGAAAAGGTCACTCCATCCTCGAGTGAGAGAGAGGCGAATGATTTCCCTTTTGAGGGTTGTATATGCGGGTGGTACTAGTAGTCGTAATTTAACCTCCCCGTAGTATGTTATGCTTGGTTGCCTGGTGATCCGACGACTAATTGTAAGTTGCGGAGTGGCCCGCGCTAGTTCACCTCATCGGACGGCACCGACGGGCTCCGTGTTCGCAATTCTCTCTAAGTGGAAAAAAACTCACTCTCACAACAGCATTTGGTGGCTCAGAGTACGTCCGTTAGTGGAGTAACAAAAAGTGGCAGTTCGCTCGGTTCAGCGAAGCGTCGCGTCCATTGTTCGAGCGTCGGTGTCACAGGGAGGAGAACCAGTATCAATTGACGTGCAACGAAAAATAAATGCACCTCGGCCATATATTAGTTTATATTCCGTAAATGGAGAGGCGATAGAAAACCCTCTTTGGATGGAATAGTGTGCATACAAAATACTCGGTTGTAATTTTTAGAACTTTCATTCACCAGTAAGGAGAAAGGTACGACGCCGGTATTAAAAATCTGGTTACAAGGATGCAAAAAGTGATTGATCGTTAAGCCGACTTTGTAGAGAAATAGCTAAATGCTCAACCTTTCTAATGATGTACGCGAAGTTCAGAATAATCTTGATTGTCCATGAAAAAAATAGGAGACCTTACTTTTCATTACGCCCTCGTAGAAACATGATAGAAGGGGAAATTGAAGGGTGGATTCTGCGAAAAAGACCAATTGAGAGGTATATTGAACAAATTCAGAAAGACGTAAAACAGAGAACCTATCAGGAAATTGACACTTAATAGAGAAGAATGGACGGCTGCAGTAAGCTAAACATAGAATTGAAATAAAATTGCTTATGATGATGATGTTGACGGATTTATGGTGCGACATTGGACCCTTTTAGACAGAGCTGGTTGCCATTGCTTTCCTGCCGTCATCTCCTCTGTGTGACGTAGCTCGAGTACGATGGCGTTGTTTGCGTAAATAATTCACGCCATGGGATCTCATTAATTCTTAATAGTAAATTGTGATAATGAAGATAACGAACAATTTGCCCATTTTGACTTTCGTCCCTTTATTTACTACGTTATTACTTATCGTAGTGGGTTTTTACTCTCTTTTGGAGACTTCTTAATGTTAAATCTCTCTAGTTACTCTCGTAGATTATTCTTCTATAGTTTATTTTAAGTAGACGCGCGGTGAATTTAAAAAGAATTCAGCATGCAGGAGCAAGGTATATCTTTATTGAATCATAGGTAGGTATATGGAACATGTATGAATGTCCTTTATGTGTACAACTGAGAATGTACAAACCGTTTCAACGTAGAAATTATCGAATGTGTTTATTTATCTTTAGTTATTGGCATCCGATATTCCCTATTATTCAACAGAATACGTTCTTTATTGTAAATAGCGTGCATGCAAGCAGCTAAAGTCTCGCAAAACAGGACATTTATATGCTATTCCATATCTAACTGGCTTCTGGTAGATCATTTAATGCCCTGTCGTCTATAGAATGAGCTACCTAATAATGTCAAGAGGGATAACTTGTGAACTTTTGTTCAAACGAGCTCTAATGGATGATCTAATTCAGAGGTAGATAAATCCATGTAGTATTATGTATGAAAACGGAATTATTGTACATTTTCCCTGGCATTATCTTATAAAATACTTTCAAATATATGTGTGTAGAAACTTTTCTAAGATACTTTACTATTAATACTCTCATCACTTAAAATGACCGACTCTTGTTACTGTCTAATTTGTGTACCATGAATTTGTTCTTAAAAGGATTACGTTGCCCCGAACATTAAATCTTTGTTATTATTGATGAACCCTGTCGTGTGGGCGTGTTTCTTCTTCACCGGAGCGCCGCTGGCTGACTGCAGCAATTCGCAGCCTTTCGTGACTAGGGGCCACCATTCTTCCTCATACCTTCCAAATCCCGACCAAACATTCCACCCTCGCATTCGTCGTCGTTCATTCCCAGAATTATAGGCGAAACACGTAGATCACCCACCGATCCATAGTCATTTCTCGTGGACTCCCGTAATCTCTCATTTGTTTATCGAACTAGAATCGAAGCGGTCAATATTCTGCGTTAACCTTGAAGCGTTCCACCAATGGACGCCTTGAAGGCGCCAACCGCGAATTCCTAAGGTGAAGGCAAACTCACGAGTAGGATTTTAAGAAAGGGGCTGCGTTTCCTTGCTCATTTTATACGGTTATTTGGATGGGTAGAAAGGCTTGTCCAATCAGGAGAAGAGATTCCAACCGCTCTACACGCATGCATCTGAATGCTTTCTTTGGATTGGTCGAACTCGTGCCGTACCTCCGAAATGCATGAGAATCCATCTCATTGCCGCCGTTTAATTGGTCAGGGGAACAATTTTTTGCGGTTCCATTAGAATATAAATCGATTCTGTTCGCAGGATTCGTTCCTTTATAACATCCCTTTTCGTATGAGCTTACTTGTAAATTATGTGTACAGCCCTCGTATATCCTACCGCCGTTTTTCGTTTATCGGACCGCGCCACGGTTGTAAAATCGAGACGTATTTGAAATTTTCTCTTCTGAATTTTCTTCAAATTCACTCTTTTAAGTTTGTGAAGTTTTGTCGGATTTCTAGAAGTAACTCAAGCGGTTTGGCTTGAACTCAAATGAGTCAACCTGGGTACCCATGAGGTCGCAGATCTCCATCTAGGTATTTAGGCATAAAAAATAGCAATGTAGTGATGAGAAATTTTTAACGGAATGTTTAAAAGTCTGAAGTCCACCGCCACTGTCTTTGAATCTACTATTGTAACTCTTTAAATTGTCTCGGGGAGAAGTTATATATGTAAATATTTATTTTTGCTTTGAAACATGTCGAGGATAAGACCGTGAACATTTCTCCTGAATCTATGAGAAAACATACTTAATAACTTGCCCGCAGTCGTGCATTCCATGTTTCGGAATAAAATCATTTAAACTTTGAACGCTGGTCACCAAAAATGACCCTCTTCATTTCATAACCTTATCATCGTCTTTAAACTTCGGTGGAGCGGGAACTGGAATTCACAACTGTAGTCCATCATATGTAATGTGTACCCCTTTACACTACGTATAACACATGGTGAATGCCCTAGTGCTTTCAGCTTTTACAATTTGTATCTTTCAAAAACAACTTTAGTCTTTCAATGTACACTGTTTTCTTCTATGAACTTGATCATGTGTCTGCTCTCAAAAAGAAAGACGAATTGACAAAAAAATTGAAGTAAATATTTTTAAAAATATTAAAAGGTTTTATATTGAGCACAGCTTTTAACGGATCGGATAATTGGTGGCTAAGAAAAGAGGGTAAAAATGGATTGGAGGTTTTTGAGAAATGGTTGGGAAGAAAAATGGATGGGCAAAGCGATATGGTTGGAAAGTAATACCGGCGAAGATGTTTCAGGAATGGTAGGGGAAGAGAGAGAGGCTTCTAAGGTGAGATTCTTAAAGGTATGTTAAGTGGATACGTCGCATTAGTGAGTGGAAATAGAATTTTGAAGGCTGTTATGTAGGGGAGATTACTAGGTGAGTGAGGTAGAGGGAGGGAACGATAGGCATGCTGGGCGTAATGAAGGGAGGAAGTACTTGAAGAATGCTTTTTTATAATGCAGGGTTTTGCAGTGTAAAGGGTCGTATTGAGAGTGATTTTTTATTTAAGCAGTGCTTAATATCTGTCTTCATTCAAAACCTACCGTCATGATATTAGAATAAATCGGCAAATTTTCAAACTGTATTTTCTGTATATTAACCAACACGGTTTCGACACCATGGCCGGTTAATTTTCAAAATACTCTGAAAATTTGCAAATTTTTTATTGTCATGGATATTTGGAATTTTCAAGGGTTGACGCCAGACGTAATATACTTGTTTTAACCTTACATAAATCTTAGCTTCACCGATAAAATATGATTAACAATAATAATTAAATAGTCCGTGGCCTACTAGCCTTATATTCTTCACATACGTATGTACGACTTCTTAGGATACTTGCTGTCCCCTGTGGTGGCGGGATGGCGTCCTCGCACGCTAACCCAGGGGTAGCGGGATTGATTCCCGCCTAGGTTTATAATTACATTCAATGGAATGGTAGAGAAAAACCCACCTTCGGTGGGAATCTAACCCACGACCCGTGGATTAGTGGGTGAAAATGCCACCCTGCCGCCACCGGGAACGGCAAGTATCCCAGGCAAGAATACGTCCTGTGTAAGGCCAGAAAATTCCGTCGTCGACTAAACCCTGTGACATTAGCTCAAAATCTGCGAGTCTGGAAGATTTTTCATTATCTTACCTTTCTGTTTGAATTCACACAGGGCCCTCTTTTGTTCGATTGTAATTTGAGTGTGTGGAAATGTTTTAGAAGTTTTTATTTTGTAACATTTTTTTTTGGGCCATGACTTTGTGTTGTTTTGTGCCTGTAAAAGAAAAATTCTAATTCTGCGGTTGACCCACATCTCCTCCATTATTTAATGTGATTGTTTCATCTAAGGACGTTATTTACCTTCATCCTCGTTGATGGATGGAAATATTGCGCGTCCCATTTATTTGAGCTTAGTGATTGACACGCTCGTACCTCCTTTCCACCAATGTTTCGTTTATTTTATTTAAAATTTTCTGTTTTGATAATTCTCCATGTGTAATGTAAAACTTTTTTTATGAATCTCAATACAGCATCCTTCTCTCATTATTATTATTCTGAAATAGAATGAAATCCTCAATGATCAACGTCGTAAAAAATATTTTTTTAATATTCATGAAAATGGAATTTTGACAAAATTCATGGTGTAGTTTATAGCATTAACTTTCTCGGGTTTGTTGCACTGCGTATATTTGGGTTTTGAGTTGAAATTTAATGACCATATCTCTCTCAAATTGAGCATCCTTGTTGAGATTAATTGCGGCCTGTCAAACATGGACAGCTTTTGCTTCCACATCTGCATATTTTTTCTCGAAAACCTTTCTCTGTACAAGTTATTTAAATTCAATTTATTCAAAAACTCATAATTTTTTTTCCAAAAAAACTTGGGTCCCGTGGGATTTGGGGTTGGTCTTGTTTCCAAGACTATTTAGTAATACGGTCGGACGCCGAAATGCAAATTTCAACAAATATTCTGCCCGGAATTTTATCGCTCCCTTCTTCCTCACCATTTGTATCCCTTCATGGTCGAATTTGGGGTTGGTTATGCGTCGAACTTAAATTCGTGATGTAATTACTTAATGAATTTCACTGTTCAATTTGATCATGAACGCCACCACTGTTGAAACAAATCGGCCATGTGTAGATAAAACTGCCGTAATTTCCGTCCAGTTTCATAATCATGTTCTGTGTAGTAGTATATCCCTTCGCGCCGCTTACATATATCCACAAGAGTGAATCAATAATGGAACTTACTTAATAATAATCTACCTCTCCATAGCGTTCCGGCTCGAAAGTACCACGCTCTTTGGGTTCCGGATTTGCGGTTTTCAATTTAGTGAGCACCCACCGAATGGTCTATGCTCGGACTCCTCTCAAAATATTTTTTCGTCGAACCTTATTTGGCTCTAATATTTTCACCATTTACAATAGGATCTCACATCGTGACAAGCATCATAAAACCAGATCACTAAACCACAGTCCTCAGCGCGAATGTGGTTTTGATAAGTATGGGGTAAAGATTCTTTCATGCTACGCCCTACGGCTTGTGAAATTCACACGTTCACGGTCATAAGGTTGGGGGTAGGAAGGAGGCCAGTTAATTTGCCCGTGCTGTTGCCTTCGGTTTCCCAAAAAAAACTCAGTCGTCTATAATAGTACACCGTTCAGCGATGGCTATCCAAAGTTATCCGAAGCTGAGATTCTCCGACTAAATCTGAATGATCTCCACACTGAGCTACCACGCCGCCGATCGTTCTTTCACATATCTTATTCCCTTGAGTCACCTTTTCTGAACAATCTTTTTCCAGTGAAAATTATATTTGAGGTACATTCCGTCCAATTTGAGTGATTCCCAGTCTTCTGTAAATTCTTACAGAATTTCATGTGTCCAGACTTGGTAAAGCATATTTCCGGCCATAGTACTGTTTTGTTAAGACAATGAGTATAACATTAATTTGTTTTGAGATTATCGAATGGAAAAGTTCAGTCATTGAGGGTATCTTTTGAAGAACAACAACTCTTGCGGCTGTCGCCTAGCAGCAGTTCTCACTGAGCCACTGTGTTACAAATTGGCATTAAATTATACATCTTTCTTCCATGTAGTCAAATTAAATGCATTGCAGCAATACATCTCATCTAAATACACCCAATTAGATGTTAAAATGATAGTATCTCCTGCCGTTTTACAATTTTAATGTTTAACTTTCTTGAATGAATTATTAACCTTATTATACTTAGGTGGAACTACATTTATGATTTTCGTGAATTATCCCTATGAATGCACCTTGAGAGGGTTGCAATGGGTACAAGCATAATGGGAGAAATGTATAATGAGTAAGTTTATTGATTTGTAATAGATTGGGACCTTTAGAGTCGTTGCTGCGGCATATTGTTCGCGAAACAAAGGAGTCAACTCGTCGAGTCTATTTATCGCATTTTATGTACGTGTTCCAATTTGTTAATGTAAGTGGAGCTAGGACTTTTAATGGAACCTAAAAAGATCGTAAACCTCTCGCTCGATTTAGTTTCAAAACTTTGACTCAAGGTATAAATATGAATCTCATTGTATGAATTTGTGAGAACCTTGAATCCATAAATTTCTGCGAATTTCTTCGGTCGAACATGTAGTTAATTGGCAATCTGCTGATCTAGTTGGTAAAAAGTTTGCAGCTTCGATTTTTGGCTCGGATTTGAGAATTTCCCTTCTGTATTAGCTTCAAGGAAACATGGATTCCATTTCTGACAATATAGGAAGATGATAAAATTCTATTCTTGCTGTTTTGACTCATTACGTTTAATTATTTAAATCGCTTTTCTTTGCGGTCGTGATAGTCTGTAGTGGACAGCGCGCTCGCTTGATCCCAAAACGTCATTGAATGGAATTCCTCTCCGGTCATAGCTTTTGTTTTAATACTTGTTGAGCTCCTGAGAAGCCCAAAGAATATTAAAGGCTTATTAGGATTCGTTAAGATGTACCTTATGGACCCAATATACCTGCTGAATGAGCAGAGTAATTCTTTAAAAATCCCAATCACGGTGATTTCTAATTATATTCTAACTGAAGTCCCAATCTCTCACCGTATAGAAACTGCATTACTTAAGACTGTCATTTTTGTAACAATAAAAATCCCCAACGAAATTTGTCCAGTGAGGTCTAAGTTTAGAGATATTTTGATATTTTGAGTCCTCTCCCTTGAGAAAGGTGGTATTGCCACCGAAATTTCGGAATACGTGGGAGTTCAGTTGTGTGTTTCTGTGTACACTTTGATGTGTGTGTGTGTGTGTATATATATATATATATATAGTATATATATATATGTATATATATATATATATATATATATATATATATATATATATATATAACTTTTGGACGGCACAATAGAACACAGAATAAAACAGATAACACGTAAAAGGACACTCACACTGTAGATGATTTTCGAAAATCATCTACAGTGTGAGTGTCCTTTTACGTGTTATCTGTTTTATTCTGTGTTCTATTGTGCCGTCCAAAAGTTATATTGCTCTCGTGAGTACTTCCGCATCTTCTATATATATATATATAAATTCACTGATAAGTCATAACAAACACAGAAACCAAAACACAAAAGAGGAAAAACTCACTGGTTCTCGAATTTTCGGTGGTCCAACCACCTTTCTCAAGAGGAATTAGGAACAGAGTTCTGTTCCTAATTCCTCTTGAGAAAGGTGGTTGGACCACCGAAAATTCGAGAACCAGTGAGTTTTTCCTCTTTTGTGTTTTGGTTTCTGTGTTTGTTATGACTTATCAGTGAATTTACATTACACGTTTGTGGGTTTTCCAAAAAAGTGTATATATATATATATATATATACATATATATATATATATATATATATATATATATATATATATATATATATATATATATATATATATATATATATATATGTATAAATAAACCATAAATACAGTAATCATCCCGAAGGTCGGTTTGGTAGTTGATTGTAGAGTTAAGCCCGACGGCGTGTTAAATTCACACATCTGGGTAGAGGGGTATGTTCCTTTCCCTGTGCTTGTTATGGTTTCCCAGGAAGATCTGGTGCCCGAAAAATTGCATAGCTTGAGAGGAGCTTCCTTGGGTGGAGGTGCCCCGAGAGGCTGGCCCGGGAGTCGAACCCGGGTCCTCCGGTCAGTAGTCCAAAGCTTTACCTCTGGACTACCGCGACCCATATAATATATTTTTTTATTTTCATATAAAATATGTTATATATACTTATCAACACACAGTGTTGATAAGTATATATAACATATTTTATATGAAATTTAATATTTATATTTATATTGTGTGTCAAAATGAGTGCTTGTGGAAGAAAACGCACCGGAATTTTAGGATTCAAGTTATTCCTGATAAACAGTATTCATGATGATTTCTACGGTTTCACACTGGGTGACGTTGAATGATTACTTTTAGGATTCCGTGGGGATATTACGAGTGAATCCGGGTAAATTGCAAAATAAGAGTGGATGATATTTTACTCGTCGCGTTATTTCCGTAAGAGTAGTTGAAATTAAATGGTATTTTTGTTTTTAGCGTGTTTTGGAAATGCTTAATGCAAGGATTGCTAGTCCGAAAAATTTAAGGTATGATATGTGCGTGGTTGTGGCGTCTTGGAAAAAGTATTTATATCAATATTGATGTATTTTATCAGTGGATTTTCATACACCCTGGAAATTCAAGCCTTGTGCATGCAGCATTTTGATTTTTAAATGGCGATAAAACCTTTGGTGCTCTATATTGGGTGGAAAAACCTAGTTGTTCCTATCATTTGTGAGGTCACGCAATTGACAATAGTGGGTTTGTATGAGAGGTAAGATGTCCAGGGAATGACTGAAGAGTGGAGAGAAACCCAGCTTCGGCATTGGCCCGCTTTAGACAAAGGATGACAAGGTCATACAATTTAATGACCTATCCGACGGACGGCATATTCCTCTTGAGGTGCTCTCCACGTGGCACCGCGTGTAGGGTTACAAATATCTGTGATTAATTCTGCCTCTAAAAATTCGAAGCAAGGTCTCCCAGTTGGGAAGCTATCGAACCAAATCGATCGCTAAAAGTTTAGCAGGATATTCGGCATAAAAGGGGAACATTATCCACCCTTTACGACTGAGTGTATGTCTCCGAAGAGGAATTATGAATTGAACCATAGTTTCTCTCAAAAACAGTGGATTGGAAACCCATCTTGAACATGGATATGATTGAGTAACGAGATTTACTTTCCTTATTTGAGTGTAAGTTGCGACATGACCTTCTTCGCCTCAAAATGAAATCTCTGGCGCTGGTTGTCTTCAAAACACAGTTTCTAGTTCAACTCGATTCAACACGTTATAGAACGCTGCTGCACAATTCCCATACTAAGTCGTACGGCGTTTAAAGTTTACACTTTCAGATTCAAAGGAATCAGTTCGTTTGCCCTCACGGAAATATGATCCTCCAAGTTGATGGTCAGGTGCGCAAATAACAGCACTTGGCCCAAGGTTTATGTCGGCCGGCTACATCTACATCTGCAAAATACCCCCGAAAGTCGCTGCCAGGGCGTGCGGTGGGAGGTGTTCGGACACCAACCGTAAAATAGAATACAGCCGCGTGCAAAACAAACAAAAACATGCCGATTGATACCCACACAGGCTAATATTCGCGCAAAATCCATTCGCAAATGTTCACACAGACAAATTCATACCTTAGCAACTAACATGCACAAGGATATCCCCCTACTTCTGCACCAGATGTTTACGCGGCGTCTAACCTGTATTGTTCTTAAAAAAATTTGATTATGACTTTGATCTCTTGCTCTTATGATTCCTAATTATCCGAGGGAAGAACCAATATTTATATCTCTCTGTGCCGGAGTCTCTCCCTTATCTTCGTGGTCTACCCTACCCAAATTGTGTGGGACATAAAAATTACCTTCGTGTCAGTGTTAAACTCGTTTGTTATGAACCTTGCAAAAAGTCCAAGTCTCGCTTGTTTTAATAAATGAAAGTAGAAAAACTTTGTTACAATCCACCACTTTATTTTCGATACTACTAGTTTCGACGCTACGGCGTCATCCTCAGGTACAAAATTAAAAGTCACAAACATGCATATATATACCCTCTTCAAGAAAGGATGGGGGGGTTATGGGAAGAGGGGGGGGGCGGGGAGGGGAGTGCGGGAGGGCGGTCTTCCCTCGCCCCCCCCCCTCTTCCCATAACCCCCCCCATCCTTTCTTGAAGAGGGTATATATATGCATGTTTGTGACTTTTAATTTTGTACCTGAGGATGACGCCGTAGCGTCGAAACTAGTAGTATCGAAAATAAAGTGGTGGATTGTAACAAAGTTTTTCTACTTTCATTTATTAAAATGAACTTCCACAAAGTTGAGGCTGAAACTATTGAGATACTCGCTTGTTTTCTTCGCATCTCAAGCAGCTTCCAGCATAATTCCCCTAAAAGTCCTGTCACATTCGTCTTCTTATTGTAACAATTTGTTGACGTATCTAGCAGGTATTTTCTGAACTATCTAATTCTTTAGCCACACTTTCTCCCAAGGATCCCGAATCCTAACGGGGCATTCCAATTATGGCCAGGCTAAACTGAAACAACACATCTCTTTAACTATCGCATTACATTTCCCCAGCAGTCGTCTAATGAAGCCGAGTTTTCCTAAGGTGGATCTGCATGTTCTCCTGATGTGTGGACCTCATGAATGGTTTGGTGTCAGGATTATCCCCAACTATTTGACTTGAGCTGCCGATAGCGCTGAACCCTCTATTTCATAATGTATATCCTGCTCATCACTTCTTATGCTCCAAAATTGTAAAACAGCACATTCGTTTATGTTCAGTACTAATCCCCTTTCCTTACGCACGTCCGATGTTTTGTCTAAATCTTTAGTAAGTAGCCCGTAATTTGCCGGAGTAATTTCCCTGCATACTACCGTATCGTCTGCAATTAATCTAAGATAGCTACCAACACGTCAGCGTAAGTCATCAATGTATATTAAGAATAGTAGCGGCCGTATTACGCTTCCCTGAGGGACACCTGAAGTGGCAAACAGCTACCTTCGGAGGTATTGCCCGGAGCCTAACAGGCGTGGTAACCGAACTCCCTCCTCACCCTTCTTCCTCCACCACCGCTGATTTAAAAGGTGATGCCTTTACTTTGGAGCTCCTTAGGGTTCTCCAGGTGACCAAAAGCGCACGACCGTAATTGAGCTTCGTTCGTCGATGCCAATATTCCGCGGCGAGAATGATGACATGACGAAATTCATTGTGCTCGTTGCCTTTTTGACCCATCGGATGGAATCCCCTCCCCCTTCACCACATTGTTTTACCGCCCCCTCCCACCAACCTCACTCCCTTCTCCCCTCCCCCTTCCACTTTTGTCGACCGCGGGAGGAATTGTAGTAGTCATTGTGACATGGAGAGCCTTCATCGGTGGTGACTGGTCGCCTCAATTTTTACGACCGTCGAACTAATCAGAAAACGAGCACATACACTCTCTCTTTCTCTCTCGATCGAATATTGGTGCGAAGTCGTCCGAGACGGTGGGAACGTTACCCTTGGGCGAGAAATTTTCACCACGCGTGGAGTTAACAGGGACATGTTGTTAGGACGAAAGAATTTGGAGAATACCCGGAAACGATTTGAGTGTCGCAAAGTCAACTGCGGGATTTCAGAGACCAGTGAACCTGACGACTCTCCGAAGCGGTCAGTTGGTTTTTAAGATAATATGTGAATCAGGCGGGTGCTAAAAATACTTGAGAGACAGACAGGTATGTCTGCGCAACTGACAACTGACCGGTGCTGTATGAATGATGTTCGATTTTCGTGCGATTGGAAGAAAATCCTTTCAAAGCGATACTAATACCGCATTCGTTTTAAATATTGTATCTGTGGTATTGCATCAATAAGTATCAAGTTTTATGAGGGAAAAATGCACATATGATCTTAACATTCTGTTTATCAATGTTTTCGCTCGATGTCGTGGAATACAAAGTAAGGCGGATATATTTGAAAATCGACCATACGATTACCCTAAGATTTTGGCAAATCGCATAGCAACGCTCTGTACTTGAGCACATGCACATATGATCTTAACATTCTGTTTATCAATGTTTTGGCTCCATGTCGTGGAATACAAAGTGAGGCGGAAATATTTGAAAATCGACCATACGATTACCCTAAGATTTTGGCAAATCGCATAGCAACGCTCTGTACTTGAGCTCTTGGTGATGTTAATGGCATTGTCCACCTGATTGTCCTTTATTGATTTAGTGAGGACGGGTGCCCTTAGAGTCACGAAGAGTGTAAGGTAGACTAATATTCTTGGAAAGATACAGAAGAGTCGAGTTTAATTGTGTAATTACCGAGTGTATTATTACGCCCCCCCCATTGCAATGGCAAATTACATTACTAGGATAAAATAAGGTAGACACCACCCCTGTACCATTCAAGGACTCTTTTTTTCAAGCAGTAAGCTTAAATAAAATTATTTTTACTTAAAAATGAAGAACTACGATTTTAATTCAAATAAGGAAAAATTAAGGATTAACTTGAAAACACTCCTAATTGTATGATACCTGTGGGCATATGTGTGTATATGTTATGTGAGAAGGAAGGCATTCAGTGGAAGCAGTCGAAAAAGAGTTCCACATGATATGAAAAAGATATAAGCACGATAAATAACCCAAAGATCGATTTAGTAGGTGCCTGTGTACTCCACTTACTAAGCCCACGGTGTGTGAAATTCACAGATCAGAATAGGGGGGCCAGATCTTTTCTGTGTGCCGCCTACGGTTTCCCGGTACAGATATATATAATTTGTGTACAGTTATATGTTATATATATATATATGTAATATTATATTTTATCGATGATGCGGAAGTACCTCCACCCAAGGAAGCTCCTCTCAAGCTATGCAATTTTTCGGGCACCAGATCTTCCTGGGAAACCATAACAAGCACAGGGAAAGGAACAGACCCCTCTACCCAGATGTGTGAATTTAACACGCCGTCGGGCTTAACTCCACAATCAACTACCAAACCGACCTTCGGGATGATTACTGTATTTATGGTTTATTTATATATTTATATAAATAAATAAATAAATATATATATATATAGAAGATGCGGAAGTACTCACGAGAGCAATATAACTTTTGGACGGCACAATAGAACACAGAATAAAACAGATAACACGTAAAAGGACACTAACACTGTAGATTATTTGAGCTTTCGCCCTACTCCGATGCCTTCTTCAGGTCAGACTGAGAGGTCTTGAGGGGAGAGTGTCTGGGGAGGGAAGAAGGGTGGCGGAAGGTTTAGGGACTGCTGGGAAGGGAATTAAAGGTGGCGGTTAAGGGTGGGAATTTTAAAGGATCTTAAATATAGGATGTATGCGGATTCGCGAGTTCTCACCTCTATGTTGGTGGCTGAATCGGGTAGGGTATATATATATATATATATATATATATATATATATATATATATATATATATATATATGTATGGATTGGAGGGACAGGAGACTAATCCGCAACCTGTACATGTCTCAGACTGCTCAGGTACGAGTGGGGAACGGAGAGTCTGGATGGGCAGTGTTAGGAAGAGGGGTAAGGCAGGGTTGCCCATTGTCACCGGTGCTGTTCAACGTATATGTGGAGGAAATGATTAAAGAGGCATGGGATGGACTGGAGGTAGGAATTAAAGTCGGAGGGGAAATCGTAAAATCGGTTAGCTTTGCTGATGACCAAGCATTAGTTGCTCAGTCAGCCAAGGGGTTGCAAGCATTGCTGAGTGAATTGGAGGTTCACTGCGATAGATATGGGATGAGAATCAATATTAATAAAACAAACGTTATGCGATTTTCCAGAAAAAAGGCTAAACTAAACATTAAAATAGGAGGGGAAAAAATAGAGCAGGTAGAACAGTTTACGTATCTCGGAAGTGTTTTGGACCAATACGGTCAAATTGATAGGGACGTAAGGAGAAGAACTGCGCTAGGCAAGGAGGCTTTCTCAAGGAGGAGGGAGTTGATGACGGGGACGTTGAGTAGGGAGGTTAAGACAATACTAGTAAAAACTCTGATATGGAGCGTAACTATGTACGGCGCGGAAACGTGGTCACTGAAGCAGGAAGATAGATGTAGATTGGAGGCTTTTGCATTGTGGGTGTGGAGAAGAATGGAGAAGGTGAAATGGACCGAAAGGAAAACAAATGAGGAAGTACTGGAGATGGTGGGTGAGGAGAGGGGTTTGTTGAGAGAAATCCTATGGAGGCAGGAAAAATGGATGAGAGGTGCATTGAGCGGCAGTGGAATGTTGAAGAGGGTAATAGAGGGGAGGATGTTGGGCAAGCGAGGAAAGGGCAGGAACAGGATAGGGATGTTGGACGGGATGAAGGGAGGAAAGAGGTACACGGAGATGAAGAGGGACCTGATATATAGTAGATTAGGTTGCTGGATTGGGTTTTGTTTGGAGTTACAAAATATTTATTTGATAGTTGTATCCATCCAAAAACCTACCTATACCGGTAGATTACCTAATAATAATATATATATGTGTGTGTGTGTATATATATATCACCGCTTACCACGTATGATAGGATTTTTATTATGATTTTCAACAACATTGGAAAAAATCGTCAAATTGGTAAAAATATAAGGTTAAGCTTTTACACCATCGCCCAAAGTGGGCTGTTGTGTTTTCAGGGCCCATGGATGTGAATTTCGTCTACCCGAAACATTTGAAGAAGGAATATACTCTCGGAATGTCAGTGGGATTTCATTGATCACATTCGAGCGTCGGCTGTCGCATGTGTCTCTTGGTGTCAACTGCAGCGCTCAGTGCCATCGTTTGGGGATGTTCGCCTGTTGTCACCTTTCGTAATCAATTCTAATTCCGAGTTTCCCTTCGCCCATCCTCCTACTGCTGAAAAAAAGCTTACCCCGCCCCCCACCACTCATGCCAGCGGCTTTTCCACGACTCGAAGGCTCCCTGGTAGGCGGATTCCGAAAGGTCCTTAAGGGTACGCGTGCAAGCTTCTTTGACGGTTCTTATAGTCCCATGGTGGTGACCTTTGAGGGAGGATTACTTTTTTAGGAATAAGAAATAGCCGACTGTTGCCAAGTCGAGACTATAAGGGGGTTGGGGAATCGTCGCAATGTCGTTGCAGGTCTTCGCCAGCAGACAGTCAACTCTGCTCTTGGTCGTCCGTCAAAACCTTTGGGACGAGTTTAGCGTAGATCTTTCACATCGCCAAATTTTCAATGAAGATGGTGTACACTGTCACCTCTGTCAATGTTAATATGATCTGCGATCAGCGTACACTTAACCGACGGTCTGAATTCAGCACTTCAACTACACGTCAGGAAAGAATTGTGACCGATACTTTTTATACAAACCTTATATTGTGCATTGATAAAATAGTAATAATTGTTATTATTAATATTGCTTCAAATGTGATAAAACTAATTTCCAAGTACTGAATGATCTGATTTCATTCATTTCAACCTACTAATGGATGGTAATCTCTTTCTTATTTTTCATGAGATTCTCACTGCCAGATTGTCATTTCAGCACTTCACGCTGACGTCAGGAAAAATTGTTACCGATACTTTTTATACAAAGCATGTGTTAGAGTCGGAACAAAATTTGAGGGTTAGCATCTATTTAATTAATACTTCCGAAACTGCGCAATGGTTTTTTTTTACAAAATAAATATATTTTTTACGTTATATCTTACGCCTAGGAATATAAAAAGTGGAATAAAACTGTAATGCTCAAGGGTGTAACTTCAAGAACGAATACATGTGTTTGTTTTGAATTGACATTGAGATAATCAAATGCACCGAGATTTTATTCTGGAACAAGGAACGGTTTTGGTCGTCCGTTCGTTTGATCAACGATCAACTCGTGTTATATGATTAATTAAAATTGGCAATTTTCCACTTGTGGAAAATTGCCAATTTTAATTAATCATGATATTCCACCTTATCACGCCTGAAACGTCTCTTTTTATTCATGTTATATGATTACGCCCAGCGAAGGGCAGTTTTGTTTGCGTGAAATGCTTCCTCCAGATAAGTATTAAATATCCCTTACTGAAATGCAAATCCGTTTTTATAAAACCTAATATTTAGGCTTTGAACTAGACTTTAACTAGTAAAGTACTATTTGAACTAGTCCAGGCCACCGTTACACATAGTTGGCGTTCGTCCGTTGACGATAGTGGTAATCATGACTCTTCCTCGTAGTTATGTTTCAATTTAATCATAATTTTATTTGTCTTCAGAAAAAGAAAATAACAGTCAATTGAAACAAAGATATTAGCTCGAGATCATCTCTGTCATCCCTTAAAGTGGATACAAAAAGAATAGGATTTTTACATGGCATGCTGCTCCGGTATAAAAATGGTCAAGTGACCCCACTCTTTGCCCAGTTAGGATGGTACCACGTAGCTCGAACTGTAATCTATAATCGCTACCAGCTATCTTTTGAGAATACTAACGATTTTATGAGACTCATTAATCATTGAAAAAACAACAAAGGTACTTTCTCTAATTTAATGTGGCTTTGTACGACTTGTATTATTCTTGATGAGTTTTAAAAGCAGCCACCTGGTCTAATAACTGATTCTGAGTTAAGTTAGAGAAAACATTACACAGCAGAGTTTGAGTCGAATATTTTTTAAAACTATTTTGTATCCACCTGTTCGCTGTTTAAAGTGTTTTCGTGGTCGTTTTGTGGAATTTTACCTGAGGACGGGGAAAAAAGGGAGGAACTCTAATCTCATGAAGACTGTGCACAATTAGTATAAACTGACAAACGATACGGTCTGCTGGTGTCGTCGGACACCTCAACCTTGAAGTTGAAACCATACTTACGGCTAGTTTCGTTACTCGCGTAGTATTTGTTATAGATTCAGCTTAATATAAGCTTATGACTTTAATGCGCGTTTTTTGTTCGCCAAACTTCCATTCCTTAAATCTTTTTATATTAGTTTCAATTAATATTTCATGGTATTGTTTGTAGAAGTGTCCCATGGTTTCCAATTGACCCAAGCCAGTGCCATCGTTGTATAGAAAGGCCCGCTTATTAGAATGTCGGCTGCAAGAACACCCGGTAGCGCGAGGAGATCCCAGGGTCCGCGATGGCCCCAGTCTTTCAACTCGCCTATGGTCCGATCACAGAGCACGCAGAAGTCCGTTGACCCAATACACGAGAGGTGGCCCCAAGCCGTGGTCCCGCCGAGTCCCTTCTAGCCCCGGGCCTGGGTTCGACCGAGTTCCGCAAAATCCGGTTTCCTAGCCGGCTGAAGGCCGCCCGATTAAGAGCCCCTCGACCCGCCTTCAGAAGCCTCCGTCAGCAGGGATCTTTCCTCTCCTCCCGGAACGCTTGTGATGAAGTTTTTCTGCCCCCCCCCATCTCCCCGCTCCTACCGCCACGCGTGTACTCTTCGTTTCTCCGGGTCCATCTCTCTTTCCTACAAATTTGATGACGGTGGAAAAAGTTTGCTGAGGAGTCGTAACGTGTGCCGCGGGCGGGCGAACGGAATTTTATGGTGACATAAAAGGGGAATGACGAGTCGTCGTAATCAATTGAACCGTTTGTTGAGACGGGTCGGGTCGGAAGAAGGAAATGGATTTCGTATTTGTATTGGTCTTGTTCGAAAGTGAAGCTTCTGCTGGCTCGCGTCCAATCGTCGCAGTGCCGTGCTTCTTTGTTCATGCGATTCGCGGTGTGAGCTTTTGCAATCTTCTAAACAGTGGAAATCGTTCTTAATGCGTTGGAAGTACTAGGTGGGAAAGATAGAGAGATAGATGGTTGCTTTGTCATTGCTAACGTAAAATGAAAAAACAGCAGTTTTAGATGAAAAATGACCTTGTGGTTCTTCGTCAGAAATTGCTTAGGGACATCAACGGCAATTAATCACGAAATCAATGACGAACAGTGATTTCCTCCTTGTAAGGGCTCTCTGAGTGTGCAATTATTAGATTGCATTTATCCGTTGTATGTAGTATTGGATCTAAATTTCTTTCGATGAAATGTGGGTGGTGACTACGATATCTAAGTCCACGATGGGTGGACTGACGATCTTCGCCACGGAAGCAAAATTGCCTTTAGGTCATGGAGCCACCCCCCTTGATCAAGGCCGTCGTGGAGAAATTAAAAGAATTTCCTCCAAAAGGAAGAAGTGGTTTGAAACTGTACTTATTGGTTTACTTGTCTGAAACCACTGCTTCGTCTTTACCAAGCAAGAGATATGGTTTCTCTGTTTTTGTGGTTTATCGTGAAAATAAATCTCATGGCGCGTGGATTGCCACCATTACTCCGCTAATTTTTGTGACGTTGGTCGAGTTTCAAAGGCTTACGGGACGTATATGTTGCATTTGATCACCTTTGTAATTGACATCATGAGAATCCAAACGTTTAAGATTCCTCAACAGTAGGGGTGTTTTCTTACCGCATGCCTGCCTAATTTTTTTGCGAAAGTGATAATTTCCTTTTATCGACTCCTTGGCTGGGGTGAGATTCTAACAATGCGCAGCCTATGGATCATATAGTGAGATCATTCTGGCCGCAGTGAGAGGATCCTTGTTTATTTAGGCGATTAGCATTAAAGAGGGTAGGATATCACGCATTGCAGTGAGGAGGAAACGGTGGTTACTTAGCATCTAGCTGTCCTTGATCAAAATAAGTGTTCTCAGTATCATGTAGTGTCCTTAAATTCTCTTCTAACCTTAATTTAGGTTATTTTAGCCCATGAATTCACAAAGGAAGATTAGATTATTAGGTCAAGCACGAGTTTCAGCGATACTTTACTTATTGTGGGAATTTTACTCAAAGGAAATGCTTTTTACTGGAAGAATACGTACTGATCGAGCAATGTCTTTCTGTGCGAAATTTTGTAATGTTACATTTTCATCATTTTCCTTCTAATATATAATCTGAAAATTATTGGTTGCTCAATTATGCCCTCTTACCATCGCATGAAATGGGTTATTTATTTTTATATGCTCCACCGGTGGTTTCCCCATTTCAGATTACTTGGCAGTTAGTAACTTAGTAATTTATATATTCACGCGTCAAATTATAAGGCGTCACTCGTTTCGCAGCGCTAATGCAATTAAATGATTGTCAACACAAAAAAGTTACCATACAGGGGAAAAATTTTAAGCTATATTTATTTTCACTGTTTCACGACAACCAAACAGGACTAATTACTGCTCGATATGGTCCTCGGACTTTGATAACTGTACTGGGGTAATTCATGTTGCCGCCAAGCTTCGTTCTTATTAAGCATGAATTTCAAATTTTATCATAAAGCTTTTGGAACTTTTACCCCCCATTAATTTTATTTTATGCAAAATCCTAGGACATCTAGTGAATGGGAAATTCATTTAGGGACGATATATTTCCAATGGTTTCCGTTGACGCGGCTTTAATTTCTTTAGCGTTTGTTCCCTCTCCTTCCCTCGGAGGCTAGTGCTGCCCTCGCTGGCTGAGGCGTTGGAAGGATGCACGACGTCGGCTTGGCAACGCTGTCTCCACGATGCTTTTTGCTTGTGCCTGACACCGCATCACTTTTTTAAGGCAGTTACCTAGCAGCCGCCTCACGGTGAGGTAGAAGGGTAAACACTTTGAATGGAATCAGGTGGCATGCTTCTTTTCCGCGCATGCAAGGACCTAAAATGCTGTCGTGAACTGAAATGTGTGAAAAAGCATCATATCATTCCAAGTGAAGGTGTCCCTTGTGATAGAAATTTCCCAAAGTTCACTTCATCAACAAAACCTGACGATTTGTGTTGTAAAGCGCTTTCCGTGTTGTTATTGTCTGACGTCTGAGAGGAGTTGATGTGTATGGAATGATAGTTGACAATATTAAACGGACCAATTTCGACGTGACTAATTGCAGTTACCTTGATCCTCGCAAAATTATATCGCCTTTGTAATGAGTGAGCATCTTTTTTATTGTTAGAGGGGCTAAGTGGGCAAAACGAAGCTTATTTCCTTTTTGTAAGAATAATAGGCAAAAGTAATACAAACTGTACCTTTTGTGGCCAGCGGAAGCAATGGGCGTGCTACGGTGGAGGCAGGATAATTCAGTAAGTACAAGTTAAGTATTTCTTATTGTTATTTTACTTGTCCTGGTCGCTAATTTATTTGGATTGTTAGTAGTAATGCCTTTATGATTTCTAGTACTTTTAACGAGAATTGATCGAATTGAAGCAACCGTTTTTTGCTTATAACGGCAAAATTAATCGGTGAAGCATTCCTGTAAGCCGTTATCGCCGGCCTACAAATTCAAATCATATTATTTTATACCCCTATAAATATGGTACTGGAGGATTTATGGACTCAAATAAATGCATCTCATGTGGTTTAAGTTTCAAGTCGCCAAAATCGATTTAGCTTATTTAGTAAAATGAATGTTTTTCTTTCGATAAGGAACATGCTCGGGCAGGTCGCTTACTCGGGCATCGAAATCTCCGACGGATAAGGTATGTCGCGCATTCGTGTCGGAAAGTAGGTTTGGCTTACTCATAACCGTTAGAAAATATTTTCACGGAAACTGTTGGCCATAATATGAGACGCATCGGAATCCACTCGCTGTTCGTATTATAAGGTTGTAAGAGCCCATCTTTGTTGTTCCAACAATATAAGCATTTTGAGAATGTCAACGTCAAGGCAAAGGATTGCGGGGAGCACTCGTTTGGTCTCGTTGAAACTAATGTCAGCTGATAGATGCTATCGAAGAATTCCCTTTAGCTTCAAAACCAACGAGTCACGTAAACGGTGGTGAAAAGCAATTCAAAATGTTTTGTTCTTTCTCAGCGGCCGTCTTCGTTGCCTTCTCAGGTCACACGGGTATCTTGCTGATGGTATTGCGAGTTTCCAATCGGCGGTGTTAATTCCACTTTCGACTTCCAATCCCTTTAGCGAATTACCTTTATATGGAGTGCAAACATCAAGTCGACCTCGTTCGAAAAGACTAGCGTTGAAGTCTCTGCGAATAGCCGTTTCTATTAGGAAGTTTGAGAACCCCCTATGGAAGAACTCTTTCCTCTATGCTGCAAATCTCTTTCCAGGTAAGGTGAGGAACGGAATTTTGTTGTTTAGATTGCCTTTTTCATTCATCCTTCGTTGTGAGAATAGTGCCAAATAATCGTATTATGGTAAATAAATATTTGTAATTAAAATGAATATTATTAATATGAGCCTTATAGTTTTACTTCCATTAAATATTTGTTTATTAAATGTAGCCATGGACTTCCAGAATGGTAAATTGTTTATCATTTTTCCGAAATGTTATGTAGTTTTTTGGTTATGTGACACGGTTAAAATTGCATACATTGAATACGTGTTGTTAATCTAGTCGATTTTAATCTATGTCAGTATGGTTTGTAAATTCTTATCCTACTTCATTAATTCAAAAACTTTGAAAATAAATGTAAGAATATTACAAAAAGTACTTTTATGCTTCAAGTTGAATTCCAACCCATGAAGTGTACGTGAATCTATGAAGGCGTTGCCTATCTGACCAACCCGGCCGACGTTGACTGTTCCTCTTAGTTTACTAATAAACACGTACACTTGCCAAACAAATGCGTGATGACAGAGTTGGCTAACGGCCGTAATATCAGACTGCAAACAGAATGAAAACCGATGTGTGAGGCAACCTACAGTTTTCATAGCGCTGGAATAGTTTCGTAGAAATATGTAAACATAGTTGCTACATTCACGATTAGCGGAGTGGTGTTTGGGAATAAAGTGATGTGATGCTGTTTTTTCCTGATGGCCTCAAAAATTAATCGCGAAAGTTCGACTGTGGATTTAGTTTTTGGCATCTCCTTGTCCTCACCTGTACGTAATATTGTATGACTATATGCTACGCCAAGTACATGATACTGGTGAGCCATCGCGGGAATTACTTCCTTGGAGTCGAGAGTCAATTTGCTTATCATCCATTTGAACCAACTCATCTCAGATGTACCGAAATTTCGTGATAATAAATAACTCGAAATAAAATTTTCTATTGGCTTTGCGAATGATTAGTGGGAGGAGAACTCATTCGGTCGGAACATTTCCTATAAAGTCAGGGTCTGCTCGGGACTGTTAAATACATCCCAGGTGAGAATTGGTCTTCCCTGAGTCGTGCGTAAATTATATTTTTATGCGTATTCCAAATGAGGATAGGCCTGCCTGTTTCTGTAGTGTCTCGACAGTGAGGAGCACCGGTTCCGAAAACTCGTCTCCCCTTCCCCCTAATGGCATTTTCAAAATTTTCTTTCAAATCGAGAGTAACTGTTTCATGTAAATTTTTCGGATATTTTACGCGGCGATTAACATTTGAGTTTTTGAGCCGTTATTTAAACTAATATTAAGCCATTACGCTGGGTGTTGAAGCTTGCTCGGAATTAGAATAAGTTTCCCTTGTGTGGTCACCACCCCCCGTCCCTGTCGCTTCGGAAAGTGATTGGAATGTGCGAACTTAATCCGGGAATGCGACGACTCGCTCTCCCCACTTACTACCAATTATTTTTCGGCATGCAGGCAATTTCGTGTACCCCTTTGGTTGTGAGCTTTTCTTTGTGCTCATGCGCACTTTGCCTACTCGTCTCCGAGTTCGTGTAGATTGACTGGAATTGTAATTTCCCCACTCTGATGAAATAAGATCGCCCCACGCATGGTGCTTATTTCCTCGTATGTCACGTGGCCGAAAATTAGCCGCGCTGTTACGGGCTGTCATCTTCTTGGTGTTTATTTAATCTCGATGATGTCGGCAGAGTGAGTGGGCTCAATCTGTATGCATGTGCGATGGAGAAATTTAGCATATCCATCCCGACCTTCCCTCTCTTCCATCTGATGTTTGAGGGGACGTTAAGTGTGAGAGCTTCGAGTTTGCTTTTTATCATTCAACCGTTTCATACTCACCGTGAAGAAGTTTAATGTGCATTTGTGCCAATGACTGTCATAAGGGTCCGGACTTCTATGATTAACGTAATCATAGTTTGTTGTATTTTTGAATCATCAACTGTTTTTGACGTTCAGTAACATCTTATCAAAATGGAACACAGCCGACATTCCTGAGGTGTCGTCCTTTCATTCGTATAAGTAAATATTTTCGTCGCCATGTTTCACCTCTGGATCCCTGTGGAGAAGGGATAGTGAGAGGTTTACTGCGAGTGGATCCCTGTGAGCTTCCTCTCGTCTCACTTCGCATCTAAAAACTCTGGCAGGCAGTGAATTATCTTTATGGTTTCTGTTTACAATGCGCTCGTTTCCATCCTTAAAAGAGTTGCGTCAAGTGTCAAGAAGAAGTGCTAAGCGCCAGAGAAGCTTCCTCAGACCGCGAGAGAAGACGGAAATGTAGTGTAGTGCTTGTGTTGGTGTTGTCTCAGATTTTTTTGGGAAAATACTGCGTGTCGGAACGAAGTTTAAGTAATCGCCTCGCGAATACTAAGGTTACTTTCGGCGTGGATTTTTTAATGTGGCTCTAACGACGGCACTCTTCATTTGGCTTGAAAGTCTCAGCCGTCGTACTCCGTTCAGTGGAAGATGGTAACTGCCGTTCAAACATCATTGGCAATAGTGTTGAGAAGTGAATATCCCCATGGTTAGCTTCCCCTTCGAACCCTTTCAGCCTCTAATATTTGTACGTTATTTCATCCCGCGTCCCAAAGTGAGCTAACATGATATTCAGCTCTCGTGCTGTTTCATAAGGAATAAATATTTATCCGAGTCTTGCGAATCAAAAAACGATTTCTCAGAAAATAATAATTCTATGAAAAAAATTTGGAAATATGGCACGTGAAGCAATCGGTCAGTTGGAATTTAACGTTAATCGTAAACTCACATTTTCATAGGTCGTTCTATATATGAGTGCATACTTTCAGATCATGCTAAAAATTTTAATGAAATTATGAAGGTTTCTCAGAATAAGTACGTGTTAGCGCTTGGTAACCTCATCAAGAAACAATGGTATCTTGATGCATTCTAGCATTGGCTTTACATTTCATTACCACAAATGGCACATAAGGATAACGCCTGTTTCTGCGGTTCATCGTCCTCAGTATCTATATCAGTACTAAAAATTGGGTTTGTAATTATGATAATGTATGAGCTAATGTTTATCTTGTTTTCTGTGCTTCATTGTTTTCCCAACTTATTGATAGCCCAATTTGTTATTTTCTGCAGTCAGTTATAATTGGAATATTGGTATTTACGAGACAACAGTTGAAATTATATGAAGGGTGGTGTGGTAGCAAAGTAGCCAGTTCACTACTGTGTCGCTGATCAAATTACGAAATTCTTAGGATCAGATGATCCTAGAAACGGAACTGGCTCCTCCAGCTTGAATTTGTGAATTTTTGCAGCAGATATTGCAATTGGTACGAGGTTAGCTCTTCTCTCGCACCCACCTTCGGGTTCATTGCTAATTGTTGAATGTGCGTGCAGCGTCGTAGGTTTTTAACGGGGGGAGATGGAGCATCATCAGTTACTCATGCAAGAGACGGGCGTCGGCCCATTTTTCGTTGCAGTCCAACCGCGATGAGTCCAAGACGCCGGCGACGACCGCCGCCTCCGCCGCCAATCGGGGAACACCGCCGCCGCCACCCCGAAGCGCCACGCCCGAGTGCCCGGCGGCGTCCCAGCGACTGCTGGAAGAGGCGCTGGCCAAGGCGGGGGGGCCGCCCTACCCCATGGTGATCCTGCCCCCCGGCGGCGGATACTGGGCCGACGGTGGGACGCACTCTTCCACCTCGGGGGACGACGAAGCTTCCTCCCTCTGCCCAGTCTCGAGGCCCAAGTTCGAGACTGATGACACGGCGCGCGTGTACCGCAAGTCTTTCCTCGGAAAGGTAAGCCCTCTCTTTCTCCCTGCAATGCGAAATATACTTGACGGGCCAATTTGCATTTTTTTGTATCGTTATGGTGTAACCTCTTCTCTGCGTTCATTTTTTCTCGGAGAGCATATTGTGCTTGTCAATTCGGCTAGGACTATTTTTCGATTCCTTCCATCCAGTGTCTTCAGAGCCCGCAACGAAGGGTGTACGTATCTTTTTGCACTTGGATTTATATTTAACCCCCAAATCTCATGTATCTACAACATGCACGTTGCCTCGATGAAATTACACTGGGCGTGTTAACTGAGCGAATGTACACTCGCCGACGATGCAAGACTTTGCGGGTTCGAATCACGCCAACTGAAGCAACATATTCATTTAACTTGTACGTACTACTTGAAAAGAGGCCGGAGAATAGTAAAGGCATTTAATGTGGAATTGCTGTCTAGTTAACTACGTGACTTTCATTCTGCATTGTGCTTAGTTTTTTAGTATGTTTTTCTGTGATAATTGTAAGAACGGATGAAATAATCGGGACTATTAAACGTTCAATTCATGAAGTAGTATTGTTGCTGCGATGGATTTTTTGACTTGTGATGGATTTCATGCAGAACGACACTTAAATTTTTTAATTATTTCATCCTTACGATTTTTTTTCAATTTAAGTAGTGGAAGTGAACTAGTCTACATTACGGTCTTAAGTAAAATAATATTCGTGAGGAATAATTCTTACTTCGTCGCGTCAGCCATTGCCCGATAGCGTTGTCAGGTGTTTATCTTTATTATGTTGGCGGGGCACTCTGCACACATTCAGGGATTGTGTTTACTTAGCGAGAGAAAGGACATTTCTGGGTAAGAGCCGCGGGTAGGTTTACTCAACGAAAGGTGCCGTACCCTTTGATGGAGGAACTCATTTCTCCTGTATAATCCGAGGGTACATTCGCCGGAAAACGATAGAGGTAAGGCATATCAACCACCTAGAGTCTAAGATTACGAGATCGGCGTTGGTGTTTAATTTAGTCTCTCTCGTATATTCATGTGTAATGAGAGTAAGGTAGTGAAAATGCAAAACACCATCTTAATGCTCTTTTATTGTAACACTTGTAGCACAGTAATAGCTTTTTTCTCTTCTCATAGTTGACGTAATTCACCGTTGTGAATGCGAATTTACTTGACGTACAAAATAGCAGTAAATCGCCCATACCCGTTGCCAGTTCGCAGAAAGCTTGCTTCTAAGGTTTTAAAAAAGTGAAAAATAGTGTACAATTAAATAGAGTGACACTCCATATGAACGTATGTATTATGTAAATATTTTATATTTCCATTTGAAAAAAACAAGTTATTTATATTCAGACGGCAGCGTACAAGTATTGTATGTTGCCGTCTTGAATTCATTCTTTCTTGACTGCTGCGCCGAATACTTTTGTAAATTCAGCACCTTCATTTTCAGTTCTCTGACGAAGTCGATCATCTCATTTCCTTCTGATGGACATAATGCATCATGAGCGTGGCGTTGTGGCGCTTTATAAGTATTGTATGAGTGCCTAAGATTAGCTAATAGTTCAGGTATAATGGCAGGTTACAAAATTTTTAATGGGACGACAATCCTACGCTGCGTGTTTCTTCATTAATTTCGGTTATTTACTATTTACCATTATTTTTGTTCGTCTGTAATAATAATTTTTCGGCTTGCAATTATCATCCTTCGAGGAAAGGTGGTAATATCGGTTATAACTGTATACTATGGTATGTATGAGGCGGGAATAAAGTGATGTAATTTGAGTTAGCACCTCATGCGAGCACGTTGTCTGTCTGCTATGTGGAGAAATATGAATGTGGTGTACCGAATCATTTCCGAAGCCAGAGTCCCGACTCTCCACTCGCATGCCCCGAGTTCGATCCTCGGGGTCTTCGAGTTTGGCCGAGGCTTCTCGACTCTAAATAGGCCGCGGTGTGGAGGGCAGGTGGCGGAAACGGCCGCCCGTGGGGCCGATCACCTGTGCCCAACGCCCTGGGCGCCTGCCTCTCTTTCGGCTTGGCTGACACCGGAAACCGGATATTCCCCCCACCTACTCCCTCTCCCGACCCAGCTGCTCCCGGCCACTCAATCCGCACTTCCGCCAATATCTCCAAAGAGTGAACACGGAGGAAAAAGTGTGAGAATTGAGTCGCCATTCGGAGTTGAGCTAAGTCATGACGTCTCGTATTTACCCCGAGATATTATCCTTCTTACCATATTATATTGCATATTCAGCGTTTCCCTCTCATTTGTACCCATGGATAAGTTGTTCAAAGGTTGAAAACAGGATGTTTTAAATTTTACCTCTTAAACAATTGTGTGCTCCTGTGATGCACATATGTACTCGTACATTGTTATTGGTATTCCATCGTTAAAGATAGATGAACGCAGATTACATTACTCTAGAGCGATACATTTGTTTCCTCTCCTAAAGGAAGACTGACGTAAAAATCAACCTTCTTCAATTACGTATATTTTCTTTCTCCCTTCATTCTGTCCAACATGCCCACCCCCTCCTCGCTTGCCTTACGTTCTTCCCTGTATCGCCGTCTTCAACATCTCATCGCCAATTAAAATTTTCTGGTTTCACCCTTCCTGCCTCCCTTGGACTTCTCTCAACAGCCCTCTCCGCCACCCCACTATATCCACTTCCTCGTTTGTTTTCCTTTTTGACCATTACACCAATCTGCGCTTATTATCCGGATTCGAAGGCCATGTTCCCTCGCCGTACAAAACCATATTTCATGTCAAAGTTTTTACGAGTATTTTGGTTAAAATCCTTCTTCAACCCCTCACCTGTCATTGATCCCCTCCTCGTGAAAGCTCTTTCGCCTAACGCAATTCTTCCCTTTATATTCCTTCATCTTTGACCGTTACGGCCAAAAATACTTCCGAGATAGGTAAAGTGTTCCTCCTTCTCTAGTTTACGACCTCCTATTTCATTATTAAATTTAGCTTTCCCCTTTCTGGAAAACCGCATCACCTCGTAAGGCATAGAGATACTATAGTTATAATTCACTTGAATGACGTCATTTCATTATTGATCATCAGTGTCATGATACCATCGTGGTTGTGGAAATGAAGTATCGGCCGATAGCTAGAATGTTTAGTTCAACTAACTGTGTGCATATTTAATAGAAGCTTACTTGAGAGTTTTAAATACTTTCTGTGAAAATAATGTGGTCTACATGAGAGTTTATGTTATCGAATTTGAAGTAATACGTGACATTCGTCTGTGAGGTGAGTAGTAGTAGCGTGGCGTAGTTGTGAGAAGAATAATTGCCAAGGGAACCAAAATGAGATTTCATGTGTCTACATCTACATATACTTCACACCGTGCAAGCCGCTCCAAGGTAGAGTGGCGGAGGGGTTTTAGATCACCAGCCATGCATGAACAATCACAATTATGACGCCTTTATGCAAATATCAGTTTGTATTTAAATATACTAGAAGGAAGTTAATCACACGAAAAAAGGTACGTGCGAGAATATTCAAATCATGCGGCAGGAGTGTTAAAAAGGTGGGTCTATTAAAATTCATGCCGGATATCGACTAAGTATGTGCGCTACCAATACAAATAATCTTCTTCGTGCCGTAAATTTAACGAGCATTTCAACCTACGGTCAACTAATGGCTCCCACCCTAACTCTTCCAAGAGTGTCGTGACATTGCAGTCTTGTTCATTAAAACTTTTCACACATCTAACTGCTCGGCGTTCCACTCGAATCTAGTACCAATACTTAAGCTTGCATCGTGAGAATCCCATACACCCGAAGAATACTCTAGGTGGGACCTAACTAACGTAAAATAACACGGACATTTCACCCTCTCATTTCATTTCCCAAGCATCATTTTTTTAAGTTCTAACTTTTTATTTACCATTCTGCAAATTTCACGAATGCATTTTCCCCGGGACATACCATTAGTTATCGTGAAAACCCAAATATTTTACCGATATTTAAGGTGACTCAGAATGGGAGCAATAAGCGTGTATCAGTATGTGGTGTTTGGGAATGTGTGTTGACATTAACTTAGCGAAAGGTGAGCTTGTACCTGTATTAAGAATTTGATGTGAGGTTGGTTGGGGCAACAGGTTGATCACAACTTAAGGGGATGAAGTTAGAAAGATTACGAATGAATTTCACTGAGAGGAAATTAATAGTTGCAAAAAAATGTCTCGAAAGAAATGTAAGAGTAAAAAATGGATAGTAGATGATGCAAAAAAAGCCAAGGTGACATGAAAGGATAACAGAAGATGTGTTCTGAATGGATGTACAGGTTAATGTTGGGGGGGGGGGGGATGGGGAGCAAATGCAAGTGCAATAAAAGATAAGAATGGTTTCGGA
>CM073779.1:21842787-22061015 GCA_037158775.1 Hetaerina titia | reverse complement strand
TACAGGTTAATGTTGGGGGGGGGGGGGGATGGGGAGCAAATGCAAGTGCAATAAAAGATAAGAATGGTTTCGGACTAGGAATTCGAAGTTGTTCCGGAAATTTCGAAGGCTGTTAAAGGGACTGTGTGTTTGAATAATTGTGGGGTAGGGTAAACAACAAAAGCAATCATGGGATTAGTTTAGAGATTTCATTTATCAAAGCGCTCAAGTCAGTTATACGTGGAAATTCTTCATACATAGATCCAGTATTTGTACAGTGAAATATATGAGCGTGGTTGCATATTTTTATGACGTATTAGTGTGGGTTTGTAATTTCTGTCTGCCAACTTTAGTTTAACCAAACATTTGAAAGTATCCATTGATTCTGCATACCTCAGTTTAAAGTAAGGAGCAATAGGATGGGAAGTAAAAATTATAAAATAATGATACATTGGACCATACTATATGGTAAAGGTATAGTGTCACAGTGGTTACATTCCAGTTATAGAATGCACATCTGTTACTTTCCTACTAGTACTTGAGAATTACATGCATTTGCAGAAGGAAGTCTCTTGTGCATAGGTTGACTTGGTCAAGACATGAGGGAGGCGGGTCGGTAGGTGGAGAGCTGGAGAGGGCTTTGAATGAATGCGTATTGGTCAAAATGGCTGTTATGGCCAATATACTGGTCGCGGTATATGGAAGTGTTGAGGCAAGGGTAAGGGTGAATGCGTTCTTGAGTGACTGATTTGGAATAAAGCATATTGCTAAACACGGATGCGTAATGTTACAATTGTTTTTCAATGCGGTTAGTAATAAATCTGTGACGGAAGTGTGATGATCATCGGAGATTTTAATGCACTCACATACGCCGACGACATAGTATTAAGGGTAGAGAGTTAAGAGGCTCACTGAGAGACCTGGATAGCGTCCGTGAAATAACAAAAATATTGACATTGCAACGAAATTAGGAGTTAATTCGCCCAAAACGTAATACGTGATGTTCGGCCGTAGTGTCAAAGTGATTTATTTAGTTAGTGTAAATATATTTTGGTTTTTCTTGGGAGAACGTTAAAATTGATGTGGCAGATGAATAGATTAAAACCGTGCGGCTGTCGGCACAAAGGTTGGCGATAATGGGTGGAATTTCTAAAAAAGAAAGATATTTTGTTTAGCGCAGTGAAAATGACAGTTATAAAAGTATACTCGTTCCCAAATGTATATTAAATATATGAAAAAAATATATATATAGAACTTTGACAGCAACAAGTTTTGACATTTCGACGGCACGACCGTCTTCTTCAGAATCTGATTCTAACTCGGATGATCCTGATGATGACGGGCGTGCCATCGAAACTTTGTGTGCCAATGTAGAAGTTCTCCTATTCGAATCTCGCTTCGGGCATGGATGTTGCAATGAGGTATTTTTGAAGATTTTCCATGGTGATGTGACCTGACACCTCAAAGCAAATAAAATTCGAGTTTCAAAGTAATCCTCCATCGAAGAGAGATGTTGTTGGGGTGTTTTGAGTTCACGGGAAAATGGGTACGCACAATACGATTTAGAATTCGGAAGGGAAAATAAGGGCGTCGTTGTTCGTTATCGTCTCTCGAAAATTAAGTGTACCCATTTCAACCCCGATTCCATCCCATCATTCCTTACAACGTTATAGTGAAAAATCCGCTCGCCAATTCCTCTGTAATCATCATAACGAATCCGTTTACGTCTACTCCGCCCACTATCGATATAGGTCATGTGTACTCCTAATACGTACTACTCAAAATCTAAATTGCTCACACAACTGCATTCGATTTCGATGGCCGACGCTCTGTTACCCCAAGCGACATACTCAGGTGTTGGCTAGGAGATTATGATATTTTCATTAAATATGAAGGTTTCCGCTGCTACGACCCTTAACAATACCCTTGGTCCAGTTGGTAGCAATGGTCGTAAAGCGCAATTTGATTTGGTCTATGTATTAGTATTTACCTCTGGATTGCATTTATAATTTTTAAAAACAATCACGGTTTTGTTTTAAGTAAATGATTCTCTAATGTCAGTAATCTTTCCAACAATGGTTTTCAATTATTTAAGACGTCGCCGCCTTGGTTGTTAGGGTGGCCGAGAGCGTCCGACACCCGAATGCCTTAAAACTTAGGACCCGGTCACTCTGCAAGAACTCTTCCCTGCTACCGCGGTGGGAAAACCGTTTCCCTTCGCCGTTCCTTTGTGACCTCGCGGCGCGCTACCCCCCCCCCCCCAACAAGCCTCCCCTCCCCATTCTCCGTCCTCCCATATTCAGGAGTCCCCCAATTGCCTCCGCGGCCTCCCGCCGAGCCGAAAGCTTTATAAGGGTTCCCAGAGGACTACCAGATTAACGGTACCGAGGCTGTTATCTATTCCCGAGACTTTAAAAGTCATTCCCTTGAGCATGAATCCCTGTGTGAAAAACTAAAGAGGGCGTAGTAGATGTTCCCTCACCGTGCGTGCTCTTTGTTGAGGGATTCTCGTGTAATCCCCACCATCTTCGGATTAAGCCGTTTCGTGTGTTCTCCCATCAAAGAGCATGCATGAGGATTTTGACTCCACCCAACGAAGGGGATTGGATTGCTTGGAGTGTTTGGTTTCCTCGCGTATCGCTGCTAGAGTTAAGACTTGACTTCTATGTACGACCGCTGTTCGAGTCCCCGAAGAACGCAGTTGTTGTCACGCCGACCTTTATTCGGGCTCGGTACTGCGGCCGCCGTTAGCGAGTTTGAACTGTGAAAGCTTTAGCCGAGTTCCCTTGACGGCGGACTATTCCCAACGTTCATTTTCCTTTCTCGCACTGGTTTCTATGTCTGCTTTCCACGCAGCCGTAAGGAGCGTCGTGTAATGAAAACGGGAGGTTGATGTGCCCATCGGCGAACAAATAGATCTGGGGCTGGTTAGCCGCGCCCATAGGAGGACTGCCTTCGGAACTGATTGGGATCAAACCCACGTCAATGAGAATGTTTACGTGAAATTGGATTGTAGAATGGATTCTTACGAAGGCGGTAGGCGAATCCTGAGAGCAAGTCGGCGTGCTCCTTCGAAATTTTTACTTTAGATTTAAGTCATATTGGATTACATATTTAATGAATCACACCATGCGAATATGAGCGTAATCTTAAAATGAAACCTATAGGACATATGCTTATATGCTATGCAGGATTAAGGTTATATGCTATAAGGATTAAGGAAGGCATATTGCTTGGACGTCGAAACCCGAGTCGAAACTTAGTAAAATTCTGTGGAATTACGAACTGATAGTTTTTCGTTTTGAAATCCAGGACTTGATCGTTATCCATTACTTTGTAGATGCATGACCAGGGAAAATGTAATCCCTATTTTGACGAAATATCTGTGGCAGACTGGTCTTAAACATTTTTACAAATGTTCGCCAATTTTAATTTTTAATGTCGTAAAGGTTAATTTAGTTATTTTCTAGCATCAAATCGTGGATTTTTGTGGTTTACTGAGGGATATTTATTAATTCCTAACGCGAAGGATGGTCCATGTTCATCTTTTACGTCGAAGCCGTTTGAGTTTCCCCATCACAGTCGTGAACTTGTTCATTTTCCAATCACGTACAATCCCTCGAAAATAATGTACAAATTTAGGAGAAATGTCCGCCAACGAAAGAAGAATTCAGCATGTATTTCAAATCTATTTCGATATTTAAGAATTAACGGTTACCTCAAATTTCAACACAGATTTAAAAAAGCAAGTGATGAGATTGTTCCTCTTGATCGACGAATAAACGCATGCCGGTTGGCTGAATATGGAAGAGTTTGGATGAGAAGAGAAGAATATGGTATGTGTAAGCTATGTATAGGCGATCCAACCAATCGTTAAGGTACTAAGGTTGGCAAATATTTCGTAAATATGTAACCACAGAGGAAAGTGGATGTGTGGGCTTGAAAGAGTCATCAGAGCATAGAAAGTCATCTTATGAAATTTCTTCAAAGCGCAGACTGTACTGTATTTGGCATAGTGTACTCCTTTTGGTGTGCCCCACAACGATATTTCGAAAGATTTCATTCCGAATTCGTGCGAATTGAGTTCAAGGTGTTACGTGGGGATGGGTGTAGGGAAGCCGCCTCCGCCTAGGGCCGGCGGGGTGGGGGATTGGGTGTTGGAGAGAACTACGGCACGCCTATCACTTAACACCGGTCCTCCGGGAATCATTCAACTGAGGACTAAAGGTTCCCAAATATACACGTATACCATATCCCAAATAATCACGTAGTTACGCCTGTTAGGGTTCTTGCACGCACTGGGTCCTTGTGTCCGCATCAATGGCGTACGAGTTGTGGCTAGACGCCCCGAAGGCACGATTTCCATTATATCATGTAGCTGTGAAAGAGCCGAGTCAGGTTTTCGACTAGAAGGGAATCTTATTGAGGTGTATTATTATACATATAAACCATAAACATAGTATTCAACTCAAAGGTCGGTTTGGTAAATAATGGTAGAGTTCACCCCGTACTAAGCCCGACGGCGTGTGAAATTCACACATCAGGGTAGGGGGGCCAGTTCCTTTCCCTGCGCCGGTTATGGTTTATCAGGAAGATCTGGTACCCGAAAAATCACATAGCTTGGGTGGAGCTGCAGGTGCCCAGGGTGCCTTGCCCGGGAATCAAACCCGGGTCCTCCGATCAGTAGTCCAACGCTCTACCCCCTGGACCACCGCGACCCTATTATATATATGCAGTCATATAATAATTATATTATACATATATATATATATATATATATATATGCTCACACATACATATGCATACATTCAAACACGAAAATCTACCATATTCTTATTATTTTTGTTTGCAATCTACCGGTTAAGGTAGATTTTGAATGCACACAACTACCAAATAAATATTTTGTGACTCCTAACAAAACACAATCCAGCAACCCACTCCACATCAAGTCCTTCTTCATCTCTATGTACTTCCTTCCTCCCTTTATCCCGTCCAACATCCCTATCCTGTTCCTGCCCTTTCCTCGTTTGCCTAACATTTTCCCCTCTATTACAGTGTTCACATCCCTCTCTTCGCCCACCATCACTTGTACTTCCTCATTTGTTTCCCTTTCGGTCCATTTCACCCGCTCCATTCTCTTCCACAACCACATTTCCAAAGCCTCCGATCTAACTCTATCATCCTACTTCAATGACCACATCTCCGCGCCGTACACAACTACGCTCCATATCAAAGTTTTTCCTAACATCCTTAATCAACGTCCCTGTCATCAACTCCCTCCTCCTTATGAAATCTTCTTTTCCTTGCGCAATTCTTCTCTTTACGCCCTTAATACTTTGACCAACTTGGTCCAAACACTTCCAAGATGCGTAAACTGTTTTACCTGCTGTTTTTTTGCTCTCCTATTTTAATGTTCAGCTTATTTGTTTCTGGAAAATCGCATTACCTTTCTTTTATTAATATGATTCTCATCCCATATCTATCGTACTGAATTTCCAATTCACTCATCAATGCTTGCAATCCCTTGGCTGACTGACAAACTAAAGCATAGTTATCAGCAAACCTGATTTTACGAATTCCCTCCGACATTTACACGTATGTCTACCTCCGGTTCTTTCCATCCCTCTTTAATCATTTCATCCGCACATTCGTTGAACAGCGCCGGTGATAATGGGCAACCCTGCTTTACACCTCTTCCTAACACTGCCCATTCTACACATAGTAAGGGAAGAGATTTGGCTGCTGGGAGAAACTTGAAGAAGGTAGGACGAGCAGGTGTAGGAGAGAGGCAGTGTAATGCTGGAGATGGTGATGGAGGGGAAAATGCTGGGAACGTTAGTGAATGGAAGGAAAACAATAGGCATTTAGGATGGAATTTAGGGAGGTAAAATGCACATGAGTTGAAGAGTGCGCTCTTTTAGGAAGTAGTCTTGATTTTAGGCTGTTTTTTGCGTGTGATAGAGGGTTTATGGTCACGGTACTATGTTGAAAACCTGGTAGAAACTGGTATATTGATGCCGCGTGAAATGACGACTATTCTTGCCGTTAGAGGCAATGTGAGGTGTGGTCCCCCCACCCCTCAAGTTTTGTCCCACTGTCCGGACCTCTTCTGCTCTGATATCGTCCCGTACCTTCGTCTATCATCCTTTTCCTCGCCAATGTCTCTCTCCGTCCTCTATAGCTTATATAATTCGAGTGTATGCCTTTCCCATCGAACCCGCCCTTTGTTTATTCCGTGCGTACGTGTAAAATTGAGATAGTCGTCGCGTTCGCGTGATTCAATAGTCTTGTCTAGTTCTAGAGAAGCGGACTCTTCTTTATGATTACAATATTCCGTTTCTTAGAGTCTATATTGCTTATAGTTTATATTGTTAATTCAGTTTTCGCGTATGCGATCCCTCCGGGCCCCTTCCGCTGCCGTGCATGGGATATCTCTCGATTTAATCCAATGAGCATTGTATCGTGAAAAATGTGTGAAATGAATGTTTGTCCCAAGGAGTCTTGGAAGCACATTAAAAAATGGAAATACAATGCGTACACCCGTAATAGGAAGTAATTACTACAATGTGGATAGGCATTAATCACCCGTAGTCACAATCAGAATACAATTTCTACCCCGATTGAGCATGTTTTTCTGCTCGAATCAGTTTTTCCTTGAGTGGCATTAATCCATCTCTCTATCGGAGAATTTTTAACAAGTTTTAAATATATATCGACGGCGAATTCACGTGCGTTAGCACTTATTCACGTTCGCTTAGTGATTCAGGTATGAACATCATTCGTGGCAAGCTTATCTTCAGGGTCCTTCCTTTACGTAATATACGCAAGTATGATTTAATCTATTGGGGTGTTATTAAAAAAAAAGGAATTAATAATTACGCATTTTTGTTATTTTATTATTCAGGAACCATTTTTCAATTGAATTGTTTTTTCGGCATCTTTCATGTTCCCTTCGAATTTGTTTAATGAAGGCACGCACATGTCTTCTCGAAACGCAAAGTTTTATTCCATTTAACCTGTACGTCCTTAGAATCTCTAGGCACAAGCAATGTGGAAATACTAATGGATTCATGTACCTTGTTCCCAAACGAATTCTAGAGATTCCCCGCGAACGCCCTTCGCCGTGCGTTTGAAGCTTCGGCTTCCCGTTGACGAACGTACGTACCTGCACGGAAATGATTAGTAATATTAGAAGGATCATCTAGTACTCCCCTACAGGTGTACGTTCATCTAGAACACCCTTACAGGTGTACTAGATGGTCTTACTACTGTTCGCGGGACATTGGCCGGTTACTACTGACTCGACATTTGTTAACTTGGGCCGTAATTGGCGCGTGGGAGGGGGGTAGAATCAACAGCCGTTGAGCGTCGCACGGTTGCTTTACCTCCCACCCCCTTCCTTCCTTTATTTTTTTGAATAGGGAGCGAGTGGAGCAGCGCTCCTTGGTCGTGTGAGAAACTTGACCGCTCGTATGAAATGAGCGCTCTCGGTTGGAGGACAAGGCGAAAGAAACTGTTTCGTCTATTCGAGTCCCAAGGAGGACGGTGGGAAACTTTTAGTCCGTCGGGCTTATTTTTCGCTTCCGGTATGGAGGCAAATTAACGAGAGAGGGCGTTTGTGTGTGTGTTGGAGAGGGGGGGATGAGTGGGAGGGAAGGAAGAAGAAAGGGAAGGGAGTGGGTGTGTGTGGATGGGTGAAAAAAAACTTTATCGAAGCTTGCATCTCCCTCCCGCTCCCTAGGTACTCCCACACCTAGTCTTTCCTACCTCTCCCCACTCCACGCCTTTCATTTCGAACCCCTTCCCCCCCCTTCGCCCCGCCCCCGCCGTTCGGCATTCCTGACCGCACCACCCACTCCTCTACATTACCATTTCCGTTTTTGCCTGCCCCATTTCATCGCCTTTTCAGTCCGCTCCCCTTTCCGTCCCCACTCCCCCCCCTTTCCTTTCCCTTCCCACCATTCGCTCACCGGCCCTCCTGCCTTCGTCCAATCTCGGTTTTATTAGCCATCCGCATGCACCCAAAGCCGCCATTTTCCGTATATCCTAGTGTGTTGTGTGGATTCATACCTACGACGTGTGGTACATACATGCCTCCGCGGGGAAAAAACATTCATGGCTGGGGTTTGGAAATGCGGGAAGGGTTGAGGAAAAAAAAAGAAATGCCAAGGATCGGTCCTCTCGGCAGGGATGGAATTACAGGTCGGAGGGAATACGGTAGTAAAAATTACGTGCCTTTCACTTCCACGGGTATTTTCTCTGTCGCCCCTTCACGCTCGATACCGACCTGAACCAGCACTTCCTCCGCCAATTGAAATTCAACACGCTCCCCCGAAGAGGCCATTATCATTCTTTTTGGCCAGTTCCGACTCCAGTTGACACTCAATACCGTGTGCTTTATGAATTAATACAATTATATGATTAAACATTGACATGTAGGTATATAAAGGTTTACACGTCCAGATGGAAATGGACGGGAAAAGCATGTAAAATTGTCAAGGGGCCGACTCCAAAAAGAATTATATAATCTTGGTGGGGATGCGATCCTGGAACCCTCTACTTGCAAGGGGTTCGCCATTCACACATACACTCACACAAGCACACTTGCGGAAATTGGAGAGCGGTGACGCAGTATACTATATTACAGCAAATGACACGTTTGATAAAATTATAACAAAAAATCATTATTGGGGTGAGATTGAGGCTAATATAGTCCGTTCTTTCACCTATGCTCCTGTCATTACGTGCATAAATACGTCAACAGTCATTACAAGAAAGTGTGCAGAAATGTTTACAGTTATTATAGGACAATACGAAATTTAAAAAAATTCAACACCCCATTGGGGAAAAGTTGGGTAGTGTGTGACAAAATGTATACACTCGTGGTCAAGCGTTAGGAGTGTGGTAACTGATATGCTCAACAAAAAAAACGCCCACATGGGAAGGGGAAATGAAAAACCTGCGAAACCTACAGCAATATGGCTAGTGCATAAAGACGTGAGTGTACTAAAAAGTTGTCCATGAAGTATAGCTCTACCCGTTTCCATGGTCACTCCGCCTTCGACAGCGCTCTTTTCTTGAACACAATTCCAAAGTTGGCAAGAGACCGCCCTCGGGGCTCGAAGGGTCCTATTATATTCCTTTTTTTTTGTTCTTCTCTAAGTCACCCGAGTTTCTCCAAGTGGAGATACTCGAAGAGTATAAAAGTTCTCCTCTTTCCTCTCGTCTTTTGTAAAAAACATGTGAATATGTGTGTATGTATGCATATATATATATATACATGTATACATAAATGTATATATAAACCATAAACACAGTAATCAACCCGAAGGTCGGTTTAGTAGGTGATGGTAGAGCTCACCCGTGTACCAAGCCCAACGGCGTGTGAATATTCACACATCAGGGTAGGGGGGCCAGTTCCTTTCCCTGTGCCGGTTATGGTTTCCCAGGAAGATCTGGTAAAATCCGAAAAATCAACTAGCTTGGGTGGAGCTGCAGGTGCCCAAAGTGCCTTGCCCGGGAATCGAACCGGGGACCCTCTGGTCAGCAGTCCAACGCTCTACCCGCTAGACCACCGCGACCCAAATGTATATATATATATATACAAATATTTATTTAATTTTTTTTATGCACAAATATATAAGTATATATATACATTTTTACATATTTTTATATACATATATGCATTTTTTACATATATATATATATATATACGCATATATGTATATATATACGTATATATTTATACACACACATATATATTCACCGAAGTTTATATGTATATACTTCCTTCTGGGGTATTTGTTCTGAGTTTCTCAGGTGGAGTCCTTCCTCGTTTCATCCCATTATTCGTTTCCTCCTTATTGTTACGTCCGTCCCATTGTTAGCTTTTTATCTTTTTGATACATCACGCATAATTGAGTCTTTCGTAACTGTATTATTTAACGTGTACTTTCCAATAAGTAGGTGTTTTATCGGTCGTCTAAAATGTGAACCCGTGTAATATTAACACGCGAATCCGTGTGGGAACGCTGATAATTATTTTGTAGTTTGTCGCAACAGTACGAACCTCCCCAAAGAGAAGAATGCTTGGCGGCAAAGCTACGTTGCGGCTTTTCCTTTTTGCCCTTCACGAATGTTGGCTCACTCACTTGCTTTACCGTGATGATTTAAGATTTTTATCGGTTGGACGGTGAGCCATGCGAGTAATCTATGTGGGATCTGAATCTCGAGTCTTTTCTCTCCGTATGAAATGGAATACAACTCAAACCAAATTGTTCCTATTAGAGACATTTTCTTTTATCATAGATTTTTATAGCAGCGTTTTTTGTGGCCTCTAAAACCAAACTTTGTAACGAAAAACCGAACGGTTGGAGAGGGTAAAAAGCATTTTTAAGGACAAATAACTTAACTGGAATGAAATAGCTAAGACCTCCTGTAGTAGCCTGTGTGTGTGTGTGTGTGTGTGTGTACATGTATGTGTGTATGTTTGTATATGTTTATGTATGTATACGTATGGATATACGTGTATACACATGTACAAACACATTTATACATATGTACAATACATGCGCCCAATTGCGTTGTAAAATATTTAGGGTACTCGTGGCAAATTTCGTGGTTTTTTGCCAACAGTGATGCGAAATATTAGATGATTTGTGTGACACTGGGTCATCGTCATAATAAATGTAAGTTTCTGAAATCGGCTGCCTGAGAAGATTCCGAGGCAGATTCAGTCGAAAATGCGTCCCACGTTGCTTGCGTGTTCTTCCGACGTTTTATTTCCTCGGAATCACTTCCCTTTTAAACTTTCAGGACTTCCTGCCGACTTGAGATGTTTCCTTACGGCATGCATGAACTAAATAATACCCTCTGGCAGTTATAGTGTGTTCAGATTTGTCGCCTTGTGAAATTTATTAAGGAAATCCCCGCCCGTGGGGTGCTGCCAATTGCCGAGTGAAATCGGCCCGAGCTACGCGGGGTGGGTGCAAGCCGGTGCGGAGAGGGCGGGGGGGAACTTCTCTTCCTCCCATTATCATTCCAAGGAGGATCGGGAGTGTCCCCCCCCCTCACACCCACCACAGTCGCCAAATATATCGAAATGGTAGCGTGATTTTCTTTACTTTGTGAACGAGTCACATCGTAGTGAAAGTAATAACGAAAGTGATGAAATATTTAAAATGAAAGGAGTATAATTGTAAATACACGCGAACTTACTTAAAAAAAAGAACTAGGTTTCGACGTTGGACGTTGTCATCAGGTCAATATGCGTATATAATAAGCGTGTTTTAATAAAATTCGTGTGGAATCACAAAGTTTCTTCCTTCATTTTAAATATAGTATGTTGTGCAAATTTCATAAATTCACGCCTGAGACAACAAATTTCATAAAGTGATGACATTTTCACTAACTAGAAGGGATTGCATCGAAGTAGTACAGCATGGGCTGATCAGGCTGGAACGCTGCACTTACTTGGGAAATTATTTACCTGTGTGAGTGACAAATATTGAACGAAATTAGGAGAACAGTTTCAAGAAGTTAACTAAATTAAGTAAATGTATGGAAATAAACGATATAAATTTTAACTTACTAGTGGGAAATGGTAATAGAGGGATGACAGTGAAAACTTCTAACGTAAATTTTTTCTTCGCTAAATTTCACTGTAGCGTGACAATATACGATTAGTGAACACAATGAAATGGAGGATAGTATTAAGTGACGTCATGCAAATTCCAAGAAACTGCGGGAGATAACGCAACAGTAACTTTTAACGGAGTCATCCGCTAATATGCATTGCAATGCAAACATTTCAGAGTGTAAAAATCATTCGTCTTGACCGGGATTCGAAACCGGATCCCTCGATGTCCGGCCGAGGTTAGGAAGCGGATTGCTAAAAAATGTCAGAGTTTAATAGGACGCCTCGGTAGCTTAACCGGCTAAAGCACTCGGCCGGACATTGAGGGATCCGGGTTCGTATCCCGGTCAAGGCGAATTTCTTTTGCACTCTGGAATTGTCCCATTTACCTGATGCCTTTATTCAGGAGTGAATTTTCAGTGCATACCGCGAAAATGACTTGTATAAGTAGAAACCCAGGTCGAAAAAAGTTTGATGTGCATTTTACCATGTCTATTTCATTCACGAAATAGAGCGTAGTGTTGCGTGATTAATGACTTGATATTTGAGGACTACACATGGGCGTACGTAGAGTAGAAAAGCCTTCGTAATTTACTTGGGGAGGAAATTTGAGCAAATAAATTGAACAGGAAGGAAAACAAATGGGGACGTGGAGAGAGGTGGTCTTTGGGAGAATTTCGAAATTAGAAAAAGTAAGTACATGGAAGAGGTACGTACTGAGGGGTGTTACTCTTGTGTTCCATAGAGCGCACGTTTAATGCAATTCTTTTTCACACTTTTTTTTCGTGAATTCAACTCACTCCTAGAAAAAGTGTTAACAAAATCATAGGCACTAGTGCAAATATAGTGGATGGCGAAAATTTAACTCAGCAATACTCAGCGGACTCTTCCTTTTGCGTTCTTCCCTTAGAAAACTTGCCGGTAAACTGACTGACGTTTGGTTTTGGGCTGTTGGAACCATTCCACAACCACGTCGAGAGGCGAAAAGGAAAAGGATTAAGCTTTCCGTCTGCGGAAGTGAACTGGTGGGCTAGTCTAGTCTAGTTTTGGTTATATTTTTCTTGGTTCGTCCAAATTATTAACCAATCGCGGACTGCGTTAGTCGACGGACAACGGACGGCATTTTCCTACGGGCTTGGATGCCGACAAATTGTGTGTTTTTTTAAATTTTATTATACTCTTATAATATTTTCGGTGAATTAAATAGCAGCATGCCAAATCTGAATTTTCTCCACAAATATTAGCTGCTTCCCAAATCGTCTGCCGGTTGGCTAAAGTTCCCATATGGCAGGGGCTCTCATCTGCAATTGATTACCATTTGAAGTCACTGACGAGTCCAATGAAGTATCAGGATGACTAGATAGACGTCGTGAAATTGTGTATGTATTTCGTCATTTGGTGGGGTTTTCGTGTTAGAATGTTATATATTTTATATATGTATATATATATATATATATATATACAAATATACATTCAAATACGAAGTACCGCCATACGGCGCACAAATATTCATTCAAACATAGAAATAGATATAGGAAAGGGGATAGGAAAACACATAAAAGGAGAACACAGGACATGTGGGGAAGGCGGTTTTTGAGCAGATCATGAAAGTAAAAATATTTCCTTAACCGGGATTTGAACACCGGACCTTCCACTTGCCGGGCAGACGTGCTACCAGTTTAATATTTTTACTTTCGTGATCTGCTCAAAAACCGCCTTCCCCACATGTCCTGTGTTCGCCTTTTAAGTGTTTTCCTATCCCCTTTCCTTATACCTATTTCTATGTTTGAATGAATATATACAAATATATATATATAATATATATATAAACCATAAACACAGTGATCAATCCGAAGGTCGATTTGATAGGTGATGATAGATTTCAGTCAGGAGTAAGCCCGACGGCGTGTGAAATTCACACATCAGGGTAGGGGGGCCAGTTACTTTCCCAGTCCCGGTGTGCGACTTCCCGAGGGTCCAAGATTATTCTCTTGATTGATTTCATTGCAAACGTCCGCCTTGTGTCTACCAGACCGTAAAATGTTATCAATTTAAATGAGAATTAAAATTACGAAATCTTTTTCTGAATTTCATCATACTTTGCTGTTCAGTGGTTGTTTTGGTGAGTACACGACCGTTGTTGATGGAAACTATTGTACTTGCCGGGGAAATAATAATTAATGGTATAATCATTAATAATAATTAATTTGTAAAAAATAATGTATTCATTACATGACATTACTATACGCGTCTTTAATTGCAGCGGGTAGGTCCAATGCTACCGTATTCCGTTTAATTTACGTAGGTCTGCTTGACAAGTGGTGTCAACTAAATTAGTCTCGTTAGACTATCTGGTGGTTAAAGCACTCTTCTGGAAATCTATCGTTTCGAGCCACGGTCAAGGAGATTTTTAAACTTTGAAATCCTCGAATTTCATCGGAGTTTATCAGAAATATTGTTGCAAGTAGGAAGCATACGCCAAAGTTGGATTTAAGGCCACTACTTGTTTCCGACAGCTTTACCATCGAAGGCTGATGGACGTGCGTGAATTTTGTGTCGCGCCTAGTGCCCCGGAGCAACAGGTGGGCTACGGATCGAAAGGCCCCGGTTCGCTTCTGGTTGGCGCGCCTGGACAGAATTTCCTCCGCCGTTAGGCATTAGGAGTGTTCCACTCTCATCCACGAAACTAACCCTAGGGTTGCTTTCTCTCGTTGGTAAATAATGAGAAATTGATTCGTAGTGTCTTCCTGCAACTTTTTCAAAACTTTTAACCCCGATGAAAACCACAAGATAATTTAAAATATGCCAGGATGTGTAATTTAATATATGTAGGGATGTTTATCGTAAGCTAAGGTAAATTAAAATAATACGAAATAATGTTCCATTCTCATGCGCACATTCATTTGTATAAGGTGGAGATAATTTAAAGTTGACCGCTTCCAAAATGCATGTGATGTCTCGCAATGATATATTAAAAAAGTGAAATCTCGGTGTATCATTTCGAAGAAGCATTTCAAAATGTATTGCTAAAAAATAATTTTGTTACGTTTTTCCTTTTTCCTCAGATTCGATTTGCCCATCTCGACATTAAGACATTATAACAAAGATGATTGAATAAGAGAAAAAATAAACATATATAGATAGTAGAAATATAAATATCAGGGAAAGGAACTGGTCCCCCCTACCCTGATGTGTGAATTTCACACGGCGTCGGGCTTAGTACTGGGTGAACTCTACCATCACCTGTTAAACCAACCTTCGGGTTGATTACTGTGTATGGTTTATATATATATATTATATCCTCATACTCTTGTACATGTATATGTATGAATAAAAAAATATTTTATATAATATGTGGAGCGCATTGGTCCAGGGGGTAGAGCATTGGACTACTGACCGGAGGGTCCCGGGTTCGATTCCCGGGCAGGGCACTCTGGGCACCTGCAGCTCCACCCAAGCTATGTGATTTTTCGGTTACCAGATCTTCCTGGGAAACCATAACTGGCTCATGGCATGGAAGGAAATGGCCCCCCTACCTAGATGTGTGAATATTCGCACGCGGTATAGGGTTTAGTGCTGGGTGAACTCTACCATCACCTACTAAACCGACCTTCGGGTTGATTACTGTGTTTATATATATATATACATATATATATATATATGACCGGAGGGTCCCGGGTTCGATTCCCGAGCAAGGCACTCTGGGCACCTGCAGCTCCACCCAAGCTAGTTGATTTTTCGGGTACCAGGTCTTCCTGGGAAACCATAACCGGCACAGGGAAAGGAACTGGCCCCCCTACCCTGATGTGTGAATATTCACACGCCGTCGGGCTTGGTACATGGGTGAGCTCTACCATCGCCTACTAAACCGACCTTCGGGTTGATTACTGTGTTTATGGTTTATATATATATATATACACACACACATAACCACAGTATTCATCCCCAGAGTAGTAGATGGTAGATGTGTATATATATATACACACATGACCACAGTATTCATCCCCAAATGTCGGTTTGGTAGGTGATGGTAGAGCTCACCCATGTACCAAGCCCGACGGCGTGTGAATATTCACACATCAGGGTAGGGGGGCCAGTTCCTTTCCCTGTGCCGGTTATGGTTTCCCAGGAAGATCTGGTACCCGAAAAATCAACTAGCTTGGGTGGAGCTGCAGGTGCCCAAAGTGCCTTGCCCGGGAATCGAACCCGGGACCCTCTGGTCAGCAGTCCAACGCTCTACCCGCTAGACCATATATATATATATATATATATATATATATATATATATATATATATATATATATATATATATATATATATATATATATATATATATATATATACACACACACACACACACACACACACACACACACACACACACACACACACACACACACACACACACACACACACACACACACACATAATTACCCCTGTTTTTCGCAGGTGCCCCTTTTACTAAGAAGAACATTATCGATATGCAACGGAACTTTTCCCATTTCCGGTTTTGATAGGTTTCCGCCCGAATGCAGATTCCGCCGGTCGCCGGCCGGTTTTCGCTCTCTATGGCTTCGCGCCAGGAATGCACCCAATATAAGAGCAAAAGCACGAGAAGGAAGGAAGGGGGCGTGGTGGGGGGGATGATCCTAATGGCCCCAGCCGGCAGAAATTTCCAGTTTACTTAAAGAAGGACACGAAGGGCTTAGTAGTCGGTTGAATCCTGTGAAGCCCTTAAGATCACTTAATTCTACTGTGAGATTAGTGGTGCACTCGGACGGCGTGCACATGTCTCTTTAACATCTGCAATTGCACCATGGAAAGGAAACGGGCGGGTGGTCCAGTTGGTAAAACATTTGAATTCAGACTGTTTAAGTGATTTCTCAGGATTTTTCGGGAAAAAAACAGGTCCCCCTCCTCTTGAATGGCTGAATTGTAAGCACCAAGAACTCCTAAGATACCGTAGGATTCAAGTCTTTTGGTATAAAAATCTGGATCTCGAGCTGAAGAGCGTTGTTTGGTTTGAAATTAGTGCTAATGTCCTCTTCGTGATAGACAATATCCAGAAAAAGCCATTTCCTTTTACCCAGGTCGATACCATGTCATCCAAAGTAATATTCCATTTAGTCTACACACTTTGCGGCCTCAAAATTTTAATGTAGGTTCTCATGCGCGCAGGACCCAATGTGCATGTTAAGAAGGTGTGTTATTGAAAATATTCAAAGTAAGACTGGGTGGATCCCCGCGATAAACTGAGTTATGAATTCTCCTGCTTTGTACGCAGTGTACTCTACTTTAGTATGACGTAGATACCCGTATTTATTTACTATTTGCGTTCCATTTTTCATATTAGCGAGACAATTTCCAATCAATTCAGTTTTCGGTGTGAATTGAATAAGGTATTTGTGTGTGTAGATAAGTAACAAACCCAGAGCGATGTCAATTTGTTATTCCGTATTAGCTAGCATTGTGTCACTGGACTTAATTCTGGTTGCTCTCCGAGAGCCGAGAACTCGTTCGGAGTAGGTGCAGCCCGTGGCGCGACTCATTAATATTGGCCGCCGCACCGTGCGGCGTGTCCCGGCTACCCTGCCGGCGGCTGCCCGCGGGGTTCCCTCCAATGCCCCGGGAACCCGTCTTGGAAGCGTGCTTTTCCATTTGCGGCCCCACGGCAAAGCCGCCCGCTTGTCTGTCTGTCACGCCGCCCCACCCCCACCGCCTTCCTCTGCCTTCCACCCCACCCCCTGTGCCACCCCCGGCCCCCGTGGGCGTAGGACGGGGCACGTGACCCTCACCCCACCCTCCTCTCGGGTGCGAGGGAAGGTGCGTGTGGAGGATGCGTGCAGTCGGCCTCCAAGGAGGGGTCGGCCGGAGGCTGCTCCTCCAGGGGCTCGCACAGCTGTCGGGGTGCGTGGGGAGCTAGATTGGGGCTGGGGGGGGGGGGGCTACCGAGGCTGGCACCGTGGCGGGCCTCGGCGTACCGTATCCCGTAGAAGGCGGCGTCGTTGCCACTTTTCGTGTCTTGCGCCCACCTCGGGCACACACGTGAGGGTGGAGTAGGTTTCTGATTCGGTTGTGAGGCGTGACCACGTCGAGATATGTTCTCAAATGATGGTCTTTGGGTGACCTTGTAGGAAATGAAACGGCTGAACGTAAAAAAAATAGGTGGACGCAGTAAGGAGTTTTCTCACGAAGCCGCAGAGAACTCCTTCGGACTGAGGGGCAATCAGCCGGTCGCATTGACCATAGTGTTCCGCTGGTCCGTTCAGGTAGTGCTCCTGCTTATCTCCCTTGCAAAAGAGATTTGAGTTCCCATTGAAGATCCCATGTTGTGCTCATTCCAAGCGGGCTCGGTAGGAAAATATTATTGTTAGCGGTAGACAACCGGGTTACGGCAGGTTTTTGATGAACCCTGACAGGACACACGACAGACTGGTAAAGTATCCATGAGCCCCAGACTACAAGCATGTATCACAATAACTCGTTATTTATATCTGCATACTTTGCACCACTCTTAATTCCATTCAAAGTGCCCTTCCTCTCTATACCTCTCTTTCTCAGCATCTTACCCTCTATTGCGTGAACCACCTTCAGCATCCCATTGCCTCGGTGTCTCATGCATCCACTTTTTCACCAAATTTCTCCCAACGGCCGTCTCTGTTCCCCTACCATGCCTAGAACTTCAATGTATGTTTTCCTTTACGTCCATTTTATTTCCTCTATTCTTCTCCACGCTCACATCTCAAAAGCCTCCATTTATGCAAATGATTCGGCTTCCCCTTCCCTCTTAACCAAGTTTGTGAAACCTGCAAAACATAAGTGATTAGAAAAGTTTTCGCCATCGGTTTCAAAATATCTTTGCTTAAGGTGTCATTTCATGAGCATTGAAAATGTTACCCGAAGTGGTGTAAAAGTGTAAATATGCGCATAGCCTACAATGGCATCGAAGAGATCGGGGGACCCCTTTCTGGAGGCAATTCGTGGAGAATTAAATTCGCACGGGTGATATAAGAAATGGCTTCTGTGCAACATTAATTTCTAACCGATATTTATTTTTTTTAATCCCTCATCAATTTTTAATTCATATTGTTTAAAGTTTTCATTCATAGAATTAATGATATCCCATTAATGTGTCCGACAATTTATAATAATACCAAACCGTATTTCATCAATCCATTGGATGAGAATTAAAGACAGCGATGCCTTTCCATTACTTTATTTAAAAGAACCCATTTTCTAGAACAAGGTTCAACTATTTTCAAGCGCATTCAGTATATTAGTATTGCGGCCGGTAGCAGAAAATGTAGGTTTTGAAAAATGTGACACGAATAACAAAATGAAATGCACTGCGTGTAAGGAATGGCTTGAGGATATCTGTGAGTCCACTCACACATTTAAGTTTTGACAAGCTAACAGTTATCGGCAGGCATGTTCCCATTTTGCCCTGATTAGGGGCGGCCTTATTTCAAAGGCGAGCCGGAACGTAGTGTCATTATCACTTCACGTGCCACCACCGCCAGGTACTCAGTTCACCAGGCTACAAGTCGATTTACAAGCCCTCCGTAAACAGGTTGGAATGTAGTGTCAAATTTCGATATTCACGGCCTGCGTCACGTAAGCAAACTGCAATTATTGCGCCGTTTATTATTATCATCGGCAAGCTCCGTTTAATTGCAAATCACAAGGTCATGTGAAGATGCACTCGTGTCTTCGAGAGGAAGGTCCCCTCCTGACTGAGACTGAGGAGTATGTAGTTACGCACAGCCGGTGGTCACATCGAAGTGTGCGGTCAGGACGTAGGGAAAGGCGACACTCTTGCGTGGATTTTGGATGGAGTCCGATTTATTGCTCTCTGGGACCTAGATGAGAGAGAGGCGACCCGTTGACGAAAGCTCGGCCACGAGTTCCCAAGGGCCACAGAGATACGGCGTTCCACCTTTTGAATCCGATGGATGTTCGAAATGTTCGCTTCATGTTCCGAATTTACCGTTCAAAATGCGATGATTCATTTCAAGTGGTGTCGTCAGTTTTCCAACACAACCGTGAAAAGGCTCCCGTGTGCATTTCCGCCAGCAATTTGTTTTCCCAATTACTTTGAGAAGTACGAGACGGTTGCGGGAGCAATGTATTGTTCACGATAATCATTTTCTCATGGTGAAAGGGAATGAGCCACTTGTATTCAGTTTTGATGTCGTGGTGACAGAGGGAATTATATCCAAGGATTACATGGTAAAACTGGTTCTGTTGGTCTTGAATGTAATGATATTTGCTGAAACCATGCACCACACTGAGATTAAGGTTAAGGCTTAATCGCTGCACCACAATCACCGGCAAAAGAAACTGCGCTTAGCTTTTAAAGCTTTGAAACCCTGTCTCCTCGAACTTCACCGTTACCCAAGAGGGGGCCACCAGATTATAAAATTAGGTCCATCATCTCATCGATCTGCTCGATCTCTAATTCTGGTTCAATTTTAAGGACGGACGATTTATTCCATCATTGGCCGAAAATTAAAGCCTATAAACACATCACCATCGATATTTGCCTTATTAAAACGGGCTAAGAATTCGAAACTGTGCACTGGCGTAAACACCCATACTACATGCTCCAGGACAATATTATTTGGAACTAATCTGTCATTCACGAAGCACAATTAAATTTAATCCTGAAATTTAAATCCCCACTCCTCCCAGGCGGACGAGTCTATTGCCTATGAGCACTTCTCCCTCTCGAACTCCTCCTTCACTTCTTCCCTCGACACCCACCGCGATCTCTCTCTCTCTCTCACCTCCATCTGGTCCCACCCCCACCAACAACATTCAAACGCTCACTCGACATTGGGCAGTGTTTAGTCACTACTCTCACTCCATGGGGAAACCCTTCTCAACGTTTTTCCGCTCTTGATGACATACACTCACGAATAAACATGCGTGACACAACCAAGTAAACAAAATAGAAGGCACACAAAAAGAGAGAAACTCTCACGAGAGGTGAAATTTCGGTGGCACAACCATCTTCTCCTGTGGAAGGATCAATCCCTTCCTATCCTGATTCTTTGAGTTACTCTCTTTTTTGTGTTCTCAAATTTTAATTTGTTTACTTATATGTTTCTCGTCTATCTGCCAACGATTATAAAGCTAACACACACACATGCAAAAATGTATATGTATATGTATGAATAAAAACGTGTATGTATGTATATATATCTATGTATGTATATATACGCACACATAGTATGTATATGCACATATACGCACTCACGAGAGCAATGTAACACTTGGACGGCAGAATAGAAGAAAAAATATAAAAATAAAACACGTAAAACGACTCACATTTAAGAAAACTATATATATATATATATATATATATATATATATATATATACTTTATAAAACATTAAAAGGATATATTTAAACTTTTTATGCACATATATTAAAATATGTTTATACATATAATGTATGTACATAATGTATATATACATAATAAATATTTACATATATTGGCATATATGAGTTGGAGGTCAATGATATATGCGTACATACATAAATATATTGTTCGGAATTCTCACGAATTTGAATAATACTTTCAACGAACAAAGAAGCGAGAGGGTGTTGGTCAACTTATATATATATATATATATATATATATATACAGGCACACAAAAAGGTCACTCGTACGTATTCCGAAATTTTTGGTCGCACGAACACTTTTCTCTGTCGGCAGAAGGGACTCGTTTTCTTGGTTTTTAAATCCCCTTTTAGATCTTTTTAGCGATCGCCCCCATAATGTTCCTAGACAGTTGTCGTTTTTCCACTATGCTTCTTTAAGTAATGTTTTATTTCCGATTGTTCTGCAAAAAAACGTTGACAGGAATTGTTCACATGAAGAGAAAAACATTTTCCGTTGTGCTGCGCAAAGAAATAGTCGGCTTTCTTTCTTCTTTTCTTTATTTCTTCTTAAATCCTAGGAATTAAATGTCCTTTTTCTTCTTTGAAACAATTAAAATGCGTGTTTACAAGCTTAAATAAGCTACCGTCGTCATCAATCGGTCATTCGAATTGTGAATACCTTTATATAATCGGTGTATTCAATCTGTCCGCGGGCCTCATAGTTCCCAAACTACGACCCGCGGGACAATGACTCTGGATCCATCCTGAGGGACTTGTGCCGTAAAAGTTTCCCTACCTGCATTTATTGGTTTTGGGACAATACTTTGGATTGTTTAAATCTCATGATTAAATAAAACATATAATTAATTTTGAAATATCTGAACAAAAGTGGAAACTTGGTTGCTTGTTGTCGTTACCGGATAAAGATGTTTTCTTAATCTATTGTTTGTTGTATGTATCGCGCTAATTTCAAAGTCGTAGTTCGATCGTTACTTGTTGGACTTGCTTATTTGGACCTTAAACGACAAAGTTTTGGGATAACTCCAACCGCTCTCTTGGTTTTCAATAGTTCGTCAAGTTCTTAAAGAATGAGAAACGGCAAAAGGCTGTTGTAACCATGAAAGTCCAAAATGGACTCCATCCTGCAGGGAAAATGTTGAGCCACGGGGAATTTTAAGGCACCGAAGGATAGTTGGGAACAGATTGGCATAAAACAATCACCGAAATAATTTTTTTATCGCTCTCGGAGTTTTCTCTAAGGTCAATTATCATCGATCAAACAAAGCTTTCATTTTATCATTCCAGTCTAGCTTTTAAGTTTCTTTTCTGGAAGTGTACGTCAGTCTAAAACCTCAGTCATCTCATGGTACCGGAGCTCTTTACTCTATTAAGACGCTGTAGGTAAATATTTGGGCCATAGGATGAACAAAATGTCACGGATGTAAATTGTCTTGCTTGATTATATGTACTTGGAATCTGACTTCCGATCTATCGCCTTCACTGTATATTATTCTCCACCTTTACCATTAATCTTGACTTCTAATGATATAATATTTCCGCCACATACTCGTACGTATTCCCTAGCCCTAAATGGTGACAGTCATTTCAGCAATCATTAGCCACGCGTAATATATTTAATTTCGGATACCTGAGTTTGGGCTGCACCTAAGTTACCCTGCCAGCTCCACTGTATCATCAATTTGGCGATTTTTCTGGTGTTAGTTTAACATGGCGAAGTTAGTGCGAAATCATCGGCAGTTCGGTGGAAGGGGATGAGGCTCGCTACCACCCGAGGAAGAGCAGATCCGTTGGCTTTGATGGACCAGGAGTTCCATGACTTAGAAATAAACTCTTTTCATCTCATATTGAATTCACCCCACTTAACCCTGTCTTCCGCTTGCAGCACATTGTCGTTGCCCGTCAGCTGGCCTAGAGGTAATTACATTCTTTCGTCCACATCTAATGTTTCTCTGGAAGTTAACCTTGAGAGCAAATGATCTTGTTTATTTCAAACATGTAAAGGTGGGATTCGTAACTTCTGCGCAATTTTTAAGATCTTGATTTAATTTCTGTGATTCAGTTAAGTCCTTCCAAGCACGCTTCCAGCAACCTTGGGGCCTTCACTTTCAGTGCTCCGAACGCCTCGGGTATGTCATCCCGAGCTCTACGTATGGCAATGGAAAACTTAAAAAAAGGGTATTGATCTGGAGGTCGCGACATCCCCATTCCGAAACAAGGTACCTTATGCCGTTTACATAAACTGTTACCGAGAAAGTTGTCGCATTATTTTAATTACACCAGATTTTAATAATATTGTTTAACTATAGGGTTAGAATTTCGAATATACGAGGGCAGGCTGAAAACTAATGCTCACATGCTCGTAGACCACAAACAAAATGACCTTCAGAAGCACTCCTGGTGGCATGTGGAAGTAACATTCCCCATCAACGCGCATGCGCAGGTTTAAGGTCGTTACATACATCCAGTGTAATTTGAGAAGCGGAAGTATGGAGACGTGTTCTAGTGCTATGACAGCGCGAGTTAAACAGCGTGCTGTTATCGAATTGAAGTAAAAAAAAAGTTGAAAAAGTAACTGCTACTGAGATTCGGCGTCATTTACAGGTTGTTTATGGTGACGATACTGTTAATAGGTCTACTTTCAATCGATGGGTAGTAAAATTTTGTGGTTGCGACTTTGGAAAAGCCATACTTGTTGATGAAACACACAGCGGACGTCCGATCGATGCCACAGACGATAAACATCGCAAACTCGTCGAAGATTTAATTCAAAATGACCGGCGAATCACTGAAAAGCGTATCGAAAACAATATTGTTCGAGATTGATGTCGTATGTTTGTTAATGTTAGCCTGGCGCCAATAATCTTACAACATGACACCGCTCGTCCACACACTTCGGGTACAACTGGAGAGGCTCTGCGAAACCTAAAATTTGAACCGATTCCACAACCTCCTTATTCCCCCGATCTTACGCCTTGCGATTTTCATTTTTTTCCTCAACTCAAGGGATACATCTCAAGGGTAATCATTACACCTCGGACGATGAGGTGAAAGCAGCTGTAAAGTCTTGGATTCGAGAAAAATCGGAAGTTTTTCAATGACGAAATGAAAGAAAACTTGTTACGCGTTAGGAGAAATGTGTTAGCCTTAACGGTGACTATGTTGGAAAATAAATATATTATTTTGAAACTTAAGAATTTTACTTTAATTTACTTTTCGTCCGATCTTGCTATTCGCTTTTGGTCTACAAGCATGTGTGCATTACTTTTCACCCAACCCTCGTATTTTGTCAACCGTTAAATACGCCGATGACGATAAAGCGTGCGTATTTCAAATGCAGCAGTGGCTGACCTCGGCTCTATTATGTTCGCGAATTGTGCGGAGGAAGAACGAGTTCTTTCATGCTCTTCAAACAATCCGTTCGATGATCATTTCCTTTGAACGAGTAGCAATGTTGGGGAATCTATCGTCAGTATTACAATCCTGAGAGGGGTTCGCTGTAGCCTTCCATAATTCTTACTTAAATGCATCTTCTAGGGAGATTAAAATGGTGATTTCCCCGTTGCCTTCCACAACGCAGCACTGCGGCCGGTTCCATGACTTTCACTCTCACACCGAACCAATGTCCTTGGTCTGCCCTGTCAGTGCCTTATGGTGAGATTGCTGACTTTCACCAATTGGGTATAGCGTATTTTTAGTTGAACGAGCCGCTTTTCCAAATGGAAACTAGAACTCTGGAAATGAAAAGTATAATTTTTCCGAAGCTAAAGATATTGTGGCGACTAAGAGAATAGAAACGGTGACCCTCAGCTCCGTAACTGGGCCCGCTAACGCCGGGCGACCTCCTCTCCATAGCCGTTAATAATTGGAATTATTTACCGTTGAATTAAGGAATGACCGAAAAATGACAATCGATTTAGAGATTTATGTAAGAAGTACGGGGCTAATGTAGATGTATACATCAAAATGATTGTGAACTTAGTAAACAAAAGGGTTTTTTTATTTATTATTATGTCTTTAATTACCAATAAATGTGTATGAGAGAGAGAGGGAGACGAATTTTTCAAACGGGTCGTAAGGTGCAGTTTAAGATATGGAGGGGGGGCTTGCGGGGGCACGTGATCATCCCAGTTTGTAAAGGTTTCTGTGTTTGTTTAAAGCAATGGCCGTCTTTCGCCAACGAAAGTTCGTCGTACAGAACGATTCTTGTATTTCCGGCTTTGGTCCGTTCTCTTTTTGTGTGTATTTCGCCGTAGACAGGTTTCACTCGAGTTCATTTCATCTCTCCTCTTTTCCGGGTGGCCACGCGGTGGTGGTCGATGCGGTGAGTGTGGCAGGGGTCGTCACGCCGCGGGAGATGGGCCGGGCGTCGCTCATACCCGGGGCCCCCGCGGACGCCGACTGGGGAGAGAATTTTATTGAAATGGAAACGCAGAGGTCCAAGGGACCGACATGCTCCGATCGGCTCGCCGGAAACGTCGCGCGAGGGTGGGTGGGGAGTGGGTGGTTGGAGGGAGGGCGGGGCGGGGTCCTGGAGGCGTTCCACGGCCGGCCCTGGGTTGGCGGCGACGCGTGAGCCGAGCCCCTCTGGAGTTGTGCCCTTCGCCGTTCGTGGGGCACGCCCGGCCGTCACCATTGTCGTGCCCACACACAGCGTGGTAGGCGAGGGGGCGGGGGGAGGTTGATGAGGGGATGTCGGCGGGTCGAGCGGCGCCGCGTCCCCCTGTGAGAGAGATGGGGAAGGAGACTCTCGCGCCCCGCCTCTCCCACTCCTTCGCCGAAGTTCAGAGATCGCACGCCGTGGTATTTCGTTCGCCTCTCTCGCGGGGACCTCCTCCTCCCTCCCTCCTCATTGCGGCGTGGTGATGCTCGCTTCGTGTGGGTGAACACGCCTGGGAAAGCAGAAACCGGGAATGTTCCTGGAAAATTACAAAAAGGCCCCGGCATTTTTTGTACGCTGATGTTGCCGCAAATTCTGCATATTCACCAGCATATTATCTGTGATTGCGGTGCTGTCGCAGGCTGCTCTTCCCTCCCATATAATCAATTATATGTTTGAATGAAATCATATTGGTGCGTTGACTAGTGTGCGGGTCTCCCATCGTATGTGTCTTGGTTAGAATCCTGACGGTGGCAAGAATTTTCGGTGATATGCCTGGTCCCAATCTCCAGTAAACTGTTACCTCAAGGAAAGTGATAATTATACCTTTAAATGGAGTATTTTGCCACAAACTATCCGTAGTAGCTCTGGTTCATAAAATATTGTGATATGCCAAGAAGCATACCATATAATTCCCGGTGTGCCGATGTTACGTTAGCTGTACAGGAGCTCGGATTGGTGCTGTAGCTGCTTTTAGGGCTTCCCACTCCAACAGCCGAAATTCGAAACCCATTAGTGGCAGGATTTTTCATAGGTATCCCGATCCCTATTTTAGTGTGCTATGTGGAGAGCACTTAAAATGTAGTACGCCGTCCATCAGATGGGCCTTAAACTATGTATCATTTGGCATCTTTCGTAATGTATAGGTTAATGCCGACGCTGGGTTTCTCTCCAACCCATCCTTATTCGCGGAACACCATATCTCTAGCCAATTACCCACATAATGGCTCAGATGACCTCAGCTGTCGGTCACCTCCACTAACGACTACTACTCTTGTTGTTTGGATAACCTCTAGTCAATGATAAAAGAACTAAATTACCTAAGTTTACCAACCTTATTCGATATTTTTTTTTCATCATCCTAATCTTTCTCGTGTAATAAAGAAACTTTTCTCAATTTAAACTAAACATTACGTTCTTTCGGCGAAAAAAATGGTATATATATATATATATATATATATATATATCTCGATGATGCGGAAGTACTCACGAGAGCAGTATTGTGTAGAGAGCAGAGAGTAGAGTGCCAGTCTGACCTGAAGAAGGCCTCGGAGTAGGTCGAAAGCTTAAATCATCTACAGTGTGAGTGTCCTTTTACGTGTTATCTGTTTTATTCTGTGTTCTATTGTGCCGTCCAAAAGTTATATATATATATATATATATATATATATATATATATATATATATATATATAGATGCCTGTACATGTCTCAGACTGCTCAGGTGCGAGTGGGGAACGGAGAGTCCGGATGGGCAGTGTTAGGAAGAGGTGTAAGGCAGGGTTGCCCATTGTCACCGGAACTGTTCAACGTATATGTAGAGGAAATGATTAAAGAGGCATGGGAAGAACTGGAGGTAGGAATGAAAGTCGGAGGGGAATTCGTAAAATCGGTTAGGTTTGCTGATGACCAAGCATTAGTTGCTCAGTCAGCCAAGGGTTTGCAAGCATTGTTGAGTGAATTGGAGGTTCAGTGCGATAAATATGGGATGAGAATAAATATTAATGAAACAAAGGTTATGCGATTTTCCAGAAAGAAAAAGGCTAAGCTAAATATTAAAATAGGCGGGGAAAAAATAGAGCAGGTAGAACAGTTTACATATCTCGGAAGTGTTTTGGACCAACACGGTCAAAGTGGTAGGGACGTAAGGAGAAGAATTGCGCTAGGCAAGGAGGCTTTCTCAAGGAGGAGGGAGTTGATGACGGGGACGTTGAGTAGGGATGTTAAGACAAGACTCGTAAAAACTCTGATATGGAGCGTAGCTATGTACGGCGCGGAAACGTGGTCGCTGAAGCAGGAGGATAGACGTAGATTGGAGGCTTTTGAAATGTGGGTGTGGAGAAGAATGGAAAAGGTGAAATGGACCGAAAGGAAAACAAATGAGGAAGTACTAGAAATGGTGGGGGAGGAGAGGGGTTTGTTGAGAGAAATCCTATGGAGGCAGGAAAAATGGATGAAGGGCGTATTGAGCGGTAGTGGAATGTTGAAGAGGGTAATAGAGGGAAGAATGTTGGGCAAGCGAGGTAAGGGTAGGAACAGGATAGGGATGTTGGACGAGATGAAGGGAGGAAAGAAGTACACCGAGATGAAGAGGGACCTGATATAGATTAGTTTACTAGGTGGGGAGTCACAAAATGTTTGTTTGATAGTTGGGTCCATCCAAAAACCTACCTTAACCGGTAGATTACCTAAAAAAAAAATATATATATATAGATGATGCGAAAGTACTCCCGAGAGCAATATAACTTTTGGACGGCACAATAGAACACAGAATAAAACAGATAACACGTAAAAGGACACTCACACTGTTGATGATTTGGGCTTTCGGCCTACTCCGAGGCCTTCTTCAGGTCAGACTCTGTCTCTCAGACTCAGATAATATATATATATATATATATATATATATATATATATATATATATATATATATATATATATATATATATATAACTTAGACAGTAGCACACAGCACGAGAACACATAAAAAGAACACTCACAATAATATCTTGATAATTTCGACGGACTCGAGCTCCGTCTTCTTCGGAAGATAAGATATGACTGGACGGAGACGGAGCTCGAGTCCGTCGAAATTATCAAGATATTATTGTGAGTGTTCTTTTTATGTGTTCTCGTGCTGTGTGTTACTGTCTAAGTTTTTTATTCAACACTTCCGTGTTACTTCGAAGAAATTATATATATATATATATATATATATATATATATATATATATATATAAACCATAAACACAGTAATCAACCCGAAGGTCGGTTTAGTAGGTGATGGTAGAGCTCACCCATGTACCAAGCCCGACGGCGTGTGAATATTCACACATCAGGGTAGGGGGGCCAGTTCCTTTCCCTGTGCCGGTTATGGTTTCCCAGGAAGATCTGGTACCCGAAAAGTCAACTAGCTTGGGTGGAGCTGCAGGTGCCCAAAGTGCCTTGCCCGGGAATCGAACCCGGGACCCTCTGGTCAGCAGTCCAACGCTCTACCCACTAGACCACCGCGACCCGCCTATATATATATATATATATATATATATATGATGGTCTTATGGGCTTATCTAGATTATAAATTGTAGGAAAATAATGTAGAAAGGTTGAAAGCTTGCCCTATAAATCCTGGTTATGTCCTAGAAATCGGGCCGAAGGTTTTTCCATGACCACCCACTACTTAAATGTACGTGGTGTATCGCTTGGGTCTGCATAGGAGTGCAATGTCACTAGGATCGTGCTATACCTAGGTATGCCATTATATTATCGATCCTCGGTTAAAAGAAATTAGTTGAGTGCAAATAGGGTATTTGAATATTGTGGACAGTGAAGAGCCTAGATGATACTCAATCTACTTCGCACTTCCTCGTTGTTGCTTTCCCGGATAATCTTGTCCTGTATTTGTTATATCTCTTTTGAACTTTTTCGAATTAATTTCTCGTCCATCATGTGCCTTACCTTAACCACGGTCTTCAGTTTTTGCGGTTAAGCATGTAGAAGGTTGAAATATATCATATTTTTGAAAAGCTTCCCTTTTCCGTTGGCAAGAGGTGCCTTAGCAAGGGAAGCGTTCGGGTACTGACCTTGGTGTCATGGTTCCAACCTGGATGATAGCATAGTTGTCTACTTTTATGGGTGCCGGACCCTTTTGGGAAACCACAGCATGAACAAGGGAAGCAACTGGCCTCCTGCCCTGAATACGCGAGTTTCACGTATCGTAGGTCTAAGCACCGAGCGAAGTCACCCCTCACCTATCCAATCGGCCTTCGGGTTGTTGACTGTCGTTTGTTTGGCCCCAGCCCGTTGACGCAATTATCCTCGTTTCTCTGAGTCTTGCTTCTTTATACTAATCTGCGTGTGCCACACCTTGGGAATTTGTCATGTTAGAGTATTTAATAGAGTTAGGTGGCTCGGATAGAAATGGTACCAATGTCAAGGAATGATTCTCTTATTACTAACTTTTCCCATGTCGACCCGGTTACGACGGGCTCTCCCCGCCCTGAGACACGCCTAACCTGAAAGCCTTGTTCGAGTCTCGCCTCGAGTGGAACTCCGTTTTGTCAAATTCCAGTCTAGAGTGGTTCGGCCGTGGGAAACCCGATGACAAATTACGCTTGAGCAAGATGGCTTATCTGGATCCCAGGGGCACGCGGTCCACCAAAATTGGCCGGAAAGCAAGGGAAAAAAATGAGAATAAGGCACAATGGGACGAATTTTCCCGCTTTCCGTTTTTTTCTTCCTCTCCGAACGCAGTCGGCCAAGGTTGCGCCCTCGTAGGGCCGTTGTCTGCCATATCCCTTCCGTAATTTTCGTCTTTTTGGTTTGACTTTCTCGGACGCTCTCACCCAACCGCGACAGAAGCAAAAAGAAATCGTTCTCACGAAAGGACGACGATTTGGGGTCATTATCTAACTTCTCTACTTGGATCCGAGTGTACGGCCGCGTGTTCATTAAAAAATTCGCATAGAACACTGTATTATCTTTTATTTAATCATGGTAGTGCATTGTTGTGGAGTCGGATGTGGCTTCTTTCTAAATTTCGAGACTTTTGTATCTGAATAGAGACAATAACCACGCCAATAGCGTAGGTGTTGTTTTTTCCTTTTTGAATGGGATCGAGAGATTTTTTTTTGACCAACGGAAAATAACTGTCATTTTCGCGGTGGACAGCGGTAAAGATTTTCTATTCGACCCCTCATGCGTAACTTATCTTCCATGGAAATGTGATGGCCAAGTTTACTTATTTTGGAGACAAGTAGTCGGCTAGGATTTGACCCGAAAAGGAAAAGTTCTCAATCTGCCAAAATATTATGCTTTATTCATTACATCTCCGGGGAGAACACAATAAGATAGCGAATTGTGTCGAGTAAGTATAAAAGAATGACCATATAATTAATATCTATCTGGAAAGCAACATAAAATAACTTGTAACTATTCACTCTGGGTTTTATGGAATGATCGACAATTTCATGCGGGATGAGTTTTCGGAAGTTAAACAAATAGTGGATGGGACGCGGGGTTTTTGGTATTAGCTTGTTCTTTGCATAAGGCACTTGGGACTCCATAGGAGAGTTCTACATCCGAAGTGAACAGCTTACTCTCCATACGGAACCCAAGTAGAGATAGGAGTATAACCGAAAATTCCGCTGCCTCAGGGATTCAGGCCCGTCGCATCGAAGTGGGAATCCATAGGCTATTCATCGGAGTGGATCGACTTCCAGCTGAAAAGTATGGCTTTAATGGGCGAGCCCGCAATACTCCTTATCATGTCTGTCTACGGCCTACGCCGTGGACAGCAGTCCCCAATTTTAGGCATGGGTCATTCTCCTCGGGATGGATTTCAACTGGCTAATATTCAGCGGTCTCCCTGAGGGAGCACACGCTAGACGCGCACGGAAGTACACTCGCTAAATTTGAAGTTGTCAAAATTGTTGAACCGAGATTTCATGATATAGATTTCCAGGTAATTCCTACATGGTAGTCAAACCATTTGCTGGAACAGTGCCTGGATACGGTTTCTTTTAATCCATTTGTCGTTGCTGGGGCAAATGGACTCCGTGGTAAAACCCCGATGAACATTTACCACTGCGACTCTCCCTAGGAGGGAGCTGGTTTGTTCCAGCTCTATGTCTGTCTAACAATGGAACAATTTCAAAGTGTAAAAATCTTTCGTCTTGACCCGGATTCAAGCCCAGATCCCGGTCAAGGCAAATAGTTTTTACACTTTGAAATTGTTGCATTGCAAAGCACACCAGCGGATGACTCCGCAAAAAATGTTATTCTTGCGGTATTTCCCGCAGTCTCTATGAATTTGATTTTATTCTTCCCCTCCCCTCTCCCTAAAGAGTGGCCCCTGGGTATTTGCAGTGGAGGTTTCACTCCCCATTCCAAGTGAATTATCGATGCATTAACGTCCCTAAGCATTAGTAAACTCAGGCATTCATTTGTTTATAATGAATGGCAACTTAAAGTGGTATCGCCGGTGGAGAAATACATTGAAGCGAGTTCCGGCAAAGGTTTATGTACCAAAAAGACCTTCATTAATGCCCTACAATTGATTAATAGCCTGGGAAGGTGTGAGTACGTGTTGGTGGTAATGGGCACAGTTTGGTGTGTGTCTTGAGTGGATGAAAACGCCAACGGAGGGTTACTTAAGTTGGAAGGTAAGGGATTTGCTCTGCTCCCCTTGTTCCCGAATCTCTAATTTGCCACCGAAGTGGCTGCTGGCCTTGAAATATGGACAAAGTTCCATTTCCCGAGCTAGTATTACACTTTAGGGTCATGAGCCCGTTTTATTGTTGGTTATTAAGAGGAATTGTAGCTCATTTTCCAAAGCATTTGGTACACTATTTTTACAAGTTTGCTTAAGCGAAATGTATTATATAAACACTAGCAGGGCACAACTGAACACAAAAAATATTAGAGGAAACACACAAAACGATGCACCCATTACAGATAGTTTTAGCTTTCGGCCTTTCTCTTAATAAAGAAAGGGAACAAAAGGCTTCATTAGATGCCAGTTTAAATTTATATTTAAAAAATAGTACTCAAATACATAGTGGTATTTTCCAAAACTTTGTTTAAATGAAAAGGGTTGAGCTACCAGAAAAATATTCCCCGCACGAAGGTAGGCACATTATCAAATTTGCAAAGAATGTTTTTTTTTATTAAACATAGCATTTCCACTATTAGTGGAATAGCTGTGTTTCGTATGGTCTTTCAGAAGGAAACAATTCACTAAGTAAAGCCAAAAACAGTTTCATCGAATTTCGCGATCAGTTCCTGTGCCCGACAAATTTCTGAAACTTGCAATTCATCGTGGTACTTTTATTTCTCCGATATTTATGCATTTCAATAAAAGAACGAATTCGATAAATGGAGCACGAACTAACTCGTACTCGTATTGTTAGGGGAAATGCACTTTCTTGTCCATGTGTTACTTAACTAGACAATGTAAAAACATTGATAAAATTTAATTAAGCTTTCAATATTATTATTTTTAACTGCATGGTGTGTACACTTGTGCATAGATATAATCCTACCATTATGGGGTGAAAATTTACACAGGTCTTGACGACAACTGGTAGGGAATACGAGTAGACCGCGCGAGTGGCCCCATAAAGAATCTAAATGTGTCACTCGTTCTTGTGGAAAACATTATTTTCGCACCTCTATTTTTTGCCATCCCGAAGTTAATTTAAATAAAACCTACTTGTGGATTTTTTTAAGGTGCGGGAGGTGAGGGAGATATTCGGTGAAATTCGTAATGGGAAACGAGGTGATTGAAGTAGACGCTGAGAGTTAGTGGGAAGCCGGAGGATGTGATATACGATACGAGAGAACGAAGAGGAAGGAAGGGAACAAGCTTTTTGGGCGGCAGAACTGGAGATGAAGATAATTTAGAAGAAATTATACTCGTACGAGGGTAGTCTGAAAAATTTCCGACCTAACAAATTAACGAGAAATTTTTTCTTTAAATTTAAATTTTATTTTTTCACATAGTCTCATTTTAAATCGTTACTCTTTTTCCAACCCTAACATTTTAACCCTTAAAAATAGTAGCCGACGTATTTCTCCGCAAAACAGGCGTTGGCGCATGCGATAATCTCCTCGTCCGATGAAAATCTGTCCTCCAAGTGAAATCCTAAGGTTGGAAAACTGTAAAAAGTCACTGGGGGCAGATGTATGGTGAATGCGGTGAGTGTTCATCCTATTCGAAGTGTAAATTCGTGAATTTTAGCCATAGTGACCGCGAAAGTGTGAGTAGGTGCGTTGTCCTGATGAAAAAGCACTTTCTTTTCATTCATATGCCGTCGTTTTTTGCAATTTCTGCCTTCAGCTTGTCAAGTAATGATGCAAAATACTCTCCTGGTAATGTTTTACCTTAGTGAAGATAGTCGATTCCGTGATTATTCCAAAAAGCAGTCGCCATCACCTTCCGGGCCGATGTAACCGTCTTCGCCTTTTTCGGAGCAGGTTCACACTTTGCGGTTCACTGTTTTCACTGTTCTTTCGTTTCAAGTGTATTGGTGGATCCAAGTTTCACTTACAGATGAAGGATGCTGCCATCTTCATGTTGAGGCCGTAAACTTTTCAGGTAACCCTCGTAGTCCAGGGAGGAAAGTTCACGGGATGTATCATGAGGAGGGTCGCCTACCATAAACCGGTTGTCGACGAGCGATGATGATTGTTAAAATGATTTTTTTTATATGCAGAAAAAATAATATGAGCAATATATAGGGTGTAGGTCACGAGCGATACATTTTAATTGTGGTTCCTTGCCTGCGTGGGGATCGGCACGTAGTCCGACGACACACCTTCGTCCCTAGTTCGATTCCAGGGATTTTCTTCTGTAACGTCTCCGGGCAAGGTACCAGGACGGATAACCTTGTCAGCGTGGATCCGAGATGGCAAGAATAACGATCACCAGGTACCTAACAAGTTCTCCAAAGTAGTCTGCAGCAACGATCCAAAATGGTGAGCTGAAATCGTTGGCTAGTTCTTTTTCCTACGAAAAAATGCCCCTCCATGTCGCCGGGGTGAGTACTGTGAGTGTGGGCGGCCACGTCTCGGTTGTCATGGATCCCGCGCGTTCGAGCCCCGCCCGAGGACGGAGATGCGCAACACCAAACCGCTTTGCCCTTAATCGTTGCGTGAAATACGAAATTACCAGTGCCGTTGGAACATTTTTTTATCGTTCAATTTTTTTCATTTCATGAGTTATTGACGAGGGTTGCTATTTATATGTTCAGCCTAATAATGAAAATGCAGTAATTTATTGTTGAAAATGGCTTTATTGTTTTTCGAAGTATTCTCCGTGATAATCAATACATTTTTGCATGCCCTTCAGCCAATTTTCGTAACATTTTTTCCACTCCGATTGAGTTTTGAATGCATCAACGGCTTCTTCAGGCACCGAAAAACGTTTGCCACGCAATTATTTCTTCATAAACGGTAATAAAAAGAAGTCATTCTGTGCTAAATCAGGGCCGTACGGAGGATGACCCATCAGTTCGACGTTTTGCCAGTCAAATATATAGTTGTTTCAGCCGATTTGTGAGAGCTTGCATTGTCATGATGAAGGATGATCTTTCGTTTCATTTTCTTTATCCGTATTTCTCCAAGAACTTCTGGCAAACAAATGCTCGTGTACCATTCATAATTTACGGTTCTACGTTTCTCTAACGGTACGGTTGCCACACGTCCAGTTACTCCGAAGAAGCAGGTGATCATTTGCTTCGATGTGCTTCGTGCACGAATCACTTTTGTCGCTTTTGGCTCGTCTTGGAAGACCCATACAGTGGATTGCTGTTTTTTCCGGGCTCATGCTCATAGATCCATTATTCGTCACCTGTGCAGATGTTATACACAGCTTTGATGCGCCGCGATTGTATTTCTTGAGCGTTTCTGTGCACCAATTGACACGAGCATCTTTTTGAGCTTTTGTTAAAATATGCGGGATCCAACGCGACTAAATTTTTTTCACAGCTAAATGTTCATGCAATAACTAATTGATGCTCGTCATACTAATTCCTAAGGATGCCTCAATCTCACAATAAGTCATATGACGGGCTAACTTCACTAGTTCTTGCACAGCATCAATGTTTTCTAGCCCAACAGCTAATTGTGGACGACCTTCACGACTTTCGTCTCTGAGCGAACGGCGCCCATGATGGAATTCGTTATACTAGCGTTTCACAGTGGCCAAGGTTGGGGCTTCATCGCCAAAAGTGGAAGTAAGTTGATCGATGCACTCCTGCCTTGATAATCAACGTCGAAAGTCGTAAAAAATCATCGCACGAAACTGTTTACGAGTTAACTCCATTTTTTCGCTGACACAAAATAGTCTAATAACTGTAAACAGCACAAGTTATGATCAAACGACAAAATGTTCTGAAGAAAGTTTGCGTTAAAAGGGTCAAACTTTCAGATGGAAACGTCGGATGGCGCCTAAAACACCTAGTGTTACCAAGGTTCAACATATATATAGCAACCCTTGTATCTGCATGTGAAAAACTCTGTGCTCAGCTGAAGCATGGTAATATTATGATTACCTAACGGCGGTTTGGCGATAACCCAATGTCAAAATTGGGGTGGTATCCTTCGAGCTTAGAATTATGATTAAAAGAATGGAATAGTCTGGACGAGAATTCATCGCCATAGTTTAGTTTTTTTATTTGAAATTAAGTCGATGTGGTGAAAGCTTCGGGTAGAGGTGGTAGGGGGTGTCATAATGTTCCACACCTGTCACTGTAAAGTTTCAAAATACACATGGTGGTTGGGATTAGTAATATTTCGTACGAGTGATTGTCAACTGCAAAGAAAATTATTATTTTTAGTGTTGAATGTTTTTGAGCCCTTAAATTTTAAGGAACATCCGGACTTTACCCATTTTTTAAATGCACGCTTATTGCAATATTATATAATGTCATACTGTGCATATATATATATTATATTTCGAGATGATTTCTTCGAAGTAACACGGAAGTGTTGAATAAAAAACTTAGACAGTAACACACAGCACGAGAACACATAAAAAGAACACTCAAAATAATATCTTGATAATTTCGACGGACTCGAACTCAGTCTTCTTCGGAAGATAAGATATGACAGACATATATCAGTCGTATTTTATCTTCCGAAGAAGACGGAGTTCGAGTCCGTCGAAGTTATCAAGATATTATTGTGAGCATATATATATAATCTTGATGTATGGAGTATTAAATAATTTCTATTAAGACTTGCGTAATAGAGTCGAAACCCTAGGGCACGTGAAATTGACGGAGAAATACGTGGGTAAGTCGATAGATAAGTCGCCAATGTAAGATTACCATACGAGTATACCATCAGTCAGTAGCAGCCAGCGCAAGATGGCGGGTGTGTTGCACTCAGAGTGCCAGGAGAACAGCGTACACGAGAAGAACAGCTGTTACGAACTTTTCATTGGGAACGCTTGGAACATCCACCGTACACTCCCGACCCACTGATTTTCATCTGTTCGAGCTCCCGAAAAATCATTTCGGTGGCCGCAGTGTACTCGATGGCTGCTACAGCAAACAAAAGACTTATTTGCTGCCAGCTGTCAGGGACTTGTAAAGAGATGAGGGATAGGTGTCTGAATGCACGAGGTGAATATGTGGAGAAGTGAAATGAATTTTAGGAAGTTATGACTTAAATTATGTATTTTCTTATATTTCCTCTGTATTTCCACGTAAAATATTTATTTAGGAGACATCATCAGGTGATTTATGACGATAATGATTGACTTGATGATGACTTGATGCGTTGAAATCTAGGTCACCTGAATAAATTTTATGCGTATGTTGAAATGCAAAGTGTATTCTTAAAGTCATAGATCACCTCCATACAGTAACGCTGGAAACTACATGTATATCGTATATTCAGGAAGTTACTTTGATTATTATTACCTCTACCACGATACAGCTTTGCGACTTATTTATTGACGAACTCTCGAATGTATGTATGTAATATGACTCAAATAAAATCATCAAATCTTGTGCAATTCGTCCAGCCAAATGTTTCATGTGTTTTATCATTTCCATCGCCGATTGGACCCTTGGCGGGTTAGGCATCAAAGGAGTGAATGCTTGAGCGGGGAAGCGGCAGCGTACGGGTTTACTTGTTTCATCGCATGTACGTATGCGTTGTGGATATGCTCAGGCACACCCGCGACGTAATAATTTCCTATCTCACAGTAGATTTCCACAGCGGTTTCGCAAATTTTCGAGCGCACATTTTGATGGTCAAGTGTCTCTGTCGAGGTGAGTGGAGTGGCGGATGCTCGCGCCAAAACCCTCACTGCTCGCATCCAAACGAGATTTCTTTTCTCCCTGTGGGAACTGCGTGTGCTCCCAACAATGCAATATACACCTTCTCCCCACTCTGCGTCGAAACCTTTTTCGTCATTCCACTCGTCCTTCCGGTGTAATGTCACTCCAAACGAATGAATCCTCTCCCACCCTTAATGGTCCGCTTATTTAGAAAATTGGTCAATTTCGCCCATTTTTTTCGATTCCAATTTCTCTAAAATTGAATACTAGTAATGGTTAACCTGGCAAGTGTGGGTTCTGACTTTAAGATCTCGGTTGCTAGATTGAGGGGGAAAGGGGGGGGGGGGTCCGTCAGGTTCCGTTGCCACACAATAGGGTTCTCCTCCGCGTAAATGTTCATGTTCTAAATTCATGTCTGTCCCAATTTGTTACAATCCACATGCATTTGTGTCACACAAGCTGTGTGCATTAAACGAACCATTTAAACATTTTGCTTTCGGTTAAATGAATTTAATATATGCAGAGCAGAATTAGGAATTCGGCGTGCATTCTTGATGCAAGTATTTCATGTCGCGCACCCCGGAGAGATGGAATGTGTACCCGAAAATTTTAACTTTATGTAAACAGGGCTGGGGGCATGATATATCTAGTGTGCATGTATACAATGGAACTCGATGATAAGGATTCGAAGGTAATGAACAATTTATGAAATGGGAATACTAATTTAAACATAACAACTGGATGGCATACACTTGAGCAGGTAGAACAGTTTGCGTGGATATGAATTATTTTGGCAAAGATGGGCAAATGACGAGATGTATGGGCATGTGGAGAGAATTGTGGTGAGTACAGAAGTTGGGACGTTAAGTAGACGTGTGAGGAAATCATTAGGAAAAACTTCGATACGGAGCGTTGTTCCCTTGAAGGAGGCTTTCGAGATGTGGGTGTGGAGAAAAATAGACAAAAGCAGAATGAACAGAAAGCTAAACAAGTGAAGAAGGGCTGTGCTGTTCATGGTAAGAGAGGAGTTTATGGGAGAAATTACAAAAAAAGCCGAGGAAATTTGAAGCAGGGCATTTTGATTCGCAAATGCGAATGTTTGAAGATGGCGTGATAGATGGGTGAAGGCAGGAGTTGAGGCAGGAAAAGAATGGGCGTGTAGGACGGGATGAAGGGAGGCTTGTATGTGGAATTGAGGAATGGTTTGCTGTAGTGTGTTGGGTTTGAGTATCACGTCAGGCGGGGTTATGGAGGATTGTAGCAGCGGTTATTCCTCGTGGCCTTCGTAAACCTACCCCGAATGGTAGACCTCCGTTGCGAATGATAATGAGAGCTGAGCTGACACCGTCAATTCACTTCTAGTCGTAGTTCCGGGGACCGCGGCGCGTACCTGAGAGTGCGAGACACGCTCGCACGCGACGAGCCAACTGCACCTACCCTCCCCCCCCCCCACGGACGTGGTGCTCGGCGCGTGAAATGATTGCACTGCTCCCTTGCCTCCCGTCCCACCGCGGTCGGCGGCATCCGCTCTCACTCGCAGGAAGTGACGAGAGGGAGGGGGCCGCCTCCTCCCATCCCGTCCGTGTCGAAACTCCCTCCCCTTCGTGTGTTCGTCCCCCAGGTGGGGGGGAAGGACCTTGGGTTGTGGGGGGGGGTCGTTGCTGCTTTTTTTTTCGTTGCAGTTCCGGTGACATTTGAGAAAACGAAAGCACGGATGCTAAATTTTTTTACCTCTCCCCGATTCACCGTGTGGTTTCCGTGTTACAAGGTTTCGGCGGTGGCACCACTCAAAAAAAAACGATGTTTTGAGCTGAGTCCATGTGGAGGGGATTAGAGTGGTGTTGGGAAGAAGAGCTCTCCTTCAAGGAAACGTCGCTTTTGAATTGCTTTCAAATTTGAGTCATGTGAGTATCGCGAGAAGCGAGTTGGCGTGCGAGATATGTCGATTGTGGTGTTCCCTTGGGTGAGAACAGCCGAATTTTGAGTAGGTTCCATTTTGACGTTGTTGTGTGTATTTGAATGACTGCTCTCGTGTGTTATTTCATTGCGATCTGTTGAGTGGTTTTCGAGTCATCAACCATTTTCAGTGGTCCGTGCTATTCAAAAGCACGTACAAATCACGTGCAAAAATATTAGGAGGGGAGGGTATCGTGAACTCGGACACTTGAGACACGGACAGCTCCGAGTGATCCTGCAAGGGACTGAGGGTTGACCCAGTCTTGAATGACAGCAAAGCATGGTAAACGAATTAATTGTAGCATGAAAGGATATTTAATTCATTTTGACATTAGGCCTTTCGATGAACGATTCAGGTTAGCGGAAAGTGTGGGAAGTTATAGAAACAGTCTCATGGAATAGATCACGCGACCGAATGCACCCAAAGGTAGGAATTTCGGTGTATATAAAATCCTTCAAGGTGGAAAAACCAGTCTCCGCCTAGGCGAATGAATTCTGTACTTAAAAGTTCTCGCATTTGATTCTAATTTACTTCCTAGCCGTCGGCATTAATCCTTTGGTCATCGACTTCGCACGACTGATTACACCATGCACATAAATGAGCGCCATTTGGCTCGAGAGGATGTTAGGTTTCGCCACCCGTGAAATAGCGTAATCTTTATTTTCCTCCCGTGGGCAGTCTTCTTTTTACCATTTTCTTTTCCACGTTTTGAATCCTTTCCGTCAGCCGTAGTTCTCGTTTCCACCGCAGATGCTCGAGGGAAAACTACCTTCTTTGTATGGAGCGTAGATATATGTATCCATCCCAGTTCAACCTTTCTAACGCACTGTGGCATTTGACGTCCTGCGCTGCACCGTTAACGGCGTTGATTGGCGAGCCTTATTGGATGAGGGAGCGGGGAGTGAGGCCTTTATTAACCAGGGTGAGTGCGTGGGGTGGAATCGAAACCGGGGCACTTGAACTAGAGGAAAATCCGGGACACGACCGGGGAAAAAAAAACGCGAGGCAACTTCGTTTCATATATTTTTTGCGTTAGTGAGGCACGCGCAAGTGGGAAATGAATGATGCGCGTATTGAATACGCGTGTGCCTACATAATTTACGAGAAGTTCGGATGTGCGATTCATTGAACCGTTCATTTCCGAAAGAGCTCTGTTACCATTACAGTAAACAAGACGTCCGGTGGCCGCCTTTCGTGCGAAACGTTTCTTGTGCTGTTCATCGCAAATAACAGCGTTCTTTCGGATTAGAGGGAGGGTCCCTGGATGTCTCCCACCCACGACTGTTTCCAAGCGTGGCGAATTGTTTTTTCTGACTAATTTAAATTGGTCAGGCTCGGGCGTAATTACTACACACCCCTCCCCCTATCGCGGGAAAAAAAAACTCCACAACGGAGTTTTATCCGCGGGATAAGCACTGCAAATTATAATCCGCTCACAAACAGCGTAAATTTGGAAGTGCGGAAATGAATGGTGCGGACTTGCCGTGGGACGCGATGGATTCGTGAGGAACGAAATGGGAGGTCAATTAATCCGAGAGCAACACGAAAATAAGGCCAAGAAACTAAATTCAATGTGAGACAATCAAAAAAATAGGTTAGGTTGTTTTCGCGTGAGGGAATTGACGTTGAATCGGAAAGAAATAAAGCACTCCATTCTTAATGTTCGCATTGAAACCCGCTGACAATCCCACTTTCGTGACGAGGTAAACTTGGGGATTGAGCGACCTTGTTTCTCCAATTTTTTTTTGCGCAACTCCGTCATGTTGAGAGGCGAGGAGATTACTTTTTGTTACGAATATCTCCCTGCTACTTCAGCGGGTGCATAGTTTTCACCGAGAATTTTTTTTCAACTTCCCTCTTGTTTGCGTGTAATTTAAAATCACCTGGTTTTTGCACGCCATTTTTACTTCTCATCCCACCCGATCGGCACGGAATGGCATGCGCTTAACTGTTAGCACGGTTCACAAGGAGAACGGGATGTTGCGGTGGCTAACGTACAGGCTTCCCACCGAGAGGGCCCTGGTTCAAATCCTGCCGACAAATCCGGGTTTCTCCTCCTCTCCTCTTCTCCTCTTCCTTTCACATCCATCCCTAATGGCCCAAATGGCCTTAGCTGTCGGTCGCCGCCCCTAAAAACTACTACGGTTCACAACGACTGAAGCTCCCCTGCCACCATGACTAGTAGGAAGCAGGTGGAGATCACCGTCTGAACGCTGAGCATTGACGATTTGTTTCATCGTGATGATGGAAAGTCACTAACAAATACCAGAAACGAATTAATACACTGACAACATTGATGTGAAAACTTGACAAAGTATTTTCTTCCATGCATGAATATTTAAAACGAAAATTGGCCTTTCTGAGATTGTCTGTCGGTGAAAAATAAGCGGAAAAATTATATTGTTCATGCAACTGGCTCACAAGTGATGGCGAATAAAAATTAACCTTAGCATTTCAACTGACCTCGAAGTGGTGGACAAGTTACGAACACTCAAACTCCAGGTGTCTTAATTCTGTGGACAGAAAGGAAAACTTACATCTATGTACATATTACCCTACGAAAATAGGAAACAAAGTCAACGGAGCATATTTACTCCTTAATAAGATTCCTTATTAGTCAAAATAATGAATGGAAAACAATTACTAAGAACACGCAATTAGTGTATAGAACGAGTATGAAATAAATGTTAATAGAATGAAGTTAAAGAATACAACAACACGTTAATGCTGCATGTCACGTCAGTCGAAGGCATTGGCAATAATTAGGATAATAATTTTAAAAATAGGTGGCACCGTTTCAGGCGTAACATGGCGGAAATCCTTAGTGATGAAAGAAGACACTTCGCTTTTCCACATAGAATTTTTGTGAAAAAATTCTATGGGGAAAAGCAAAGTGCCTTTTTTCATTAATAATAGATGTTCAGGAATGCGATGACGATCATTTGAGACTTGAAGTCTACCTGGGTACCTTGTATGATTTATATGTATTTTCTTAAATTCTATCGATCATATACAATATTCGTCCTTGGAAAGGCTGCCATTTTAGTATTGCTTATCGTCTTGCAACGCTTTTCGTTTATAGAATACAGTTTGTTCTAGAAATTTGTGAGTTTTTCAAAGTACCCCAACAAAGATTCACAAATTAAATATTTCCCGGGGAGGTCCCCAGTGCGATTATCTATCCTGATCTCTATGAACTTGTATTTATTTATCTATGAACCGTTGAGCGGAATGTATTAGTAACTTCGCCGAGAGTGATAATAAATTCTGCGGAGTTTTCAATGCCTCTAAATCACCGTCTTAATGCACTCTTCGTTTATATTGACGGTCCGCCGTTGGGTGTTCATCATTACGATAACGTAGCTGGTTAAAGGGAAGACGTGCCAAGAAATGAATCTTCACATTTAAACGGTATGACCTATTCCACCCGTCCGTTCGAGCTTATTTTGTAGTTACAATCAATTATTAAATCTTCTCGAATAATCCTCAGCCCTGATCTTAAAGAAATAGCAATGATATATTTCACCAGGAAATTTTTAATTAAGCGTCCCGCATCACTTTCGTAATGTCTTGCTTAATAGCGTAAAGCACCCTAGAGTGTATCTCTCACACCATTTTAACATTTCTGACAAACATTCTTGACATGGAATGAAGCTCACTCACTAAAGTCTCCGTTGTACATCATGTGCCGTGTCTCTCGGCTGCTATTTCATTCAAGGTGTGATTTATATTCAAATTGTTCGAACGAATCCGCTGCTGTTGTGTGCCATCTTAAAAGTTCAGTCACATCTGTTGGATTCTGTTGTGTCGTCCTGGTTCAATTCCCATCTCTTCCTTCTTTACTCCTGGATGAGTCTTTCACGCCGGAGTTCCAATGGAAATATGAGACCTACGCACCTTTGCGGTCTCACACACCTTCACCCAACTGGGCGGACAGTTTTGCCGTCTTGAGCGACCCTCACGATTCCCGGTCTTCCTGCTAGAGTCGTGGCAATTTTTAAAAGCTGTGCATCCTTTGAGCCACACCTTCCATTGAAAAGCAGGAAATGCGGGTATTTTTTTACGATTTTTTACCCATTAGACTACGTGCAGCGAACGAATGTCTTTATGAAAACCTCCGCCCTCTCCCTTCGCTATCGAGCAGATATAACTGTTTCGAATGTCCGTTTTGTGAAATCATATTTCCGATTGTAAAATTATGAAAGAATGCCTCGCAACGATGTAGGTGTACCAAGTTTTCCGAAATATTTTTTTTAATTAGGGTTCTCCTCGCGAAAATTAATATTTTGGTGATATTCGGCAATGTCCAGGTTTCTTACTATATCAGTTCCGCAAGTTGACGATTCTTCTACAAGAAACTGATTAAAGTTCGTTTACCTAAACTGAGGGGTATCTGCATTTCAATGTCCTCTCACGAAACGAGTGTTCTGGTTTCAATGCAACAATTTTAGCGTGTAAAATATTATTCGCCTTGACCGGGATTCGAACCGGGATCCCTCGATGTCCGGTCGAGTGCCATAGCCAGTTAAGCTATCGAGGCGTCCTCTTAAACTCTGAAATTTTTAGACGAAAATTGCGGCAACTTCCACAGTTTCTTGGAATGTGTCTTATGGTATTTGCGCTTAAATATGTTGGCCATTCCAGGACAATCCCATTAGCGAACCTATGTAATACGACCGTGTGGATTTTGGTCTAACTGGCCGACCGTGTATTTTCTCTGGACGTCATAGTACCCTGACTGACGTTTTCGATAGGGATTCAATTTGTAAAGTAATTACGAACAGAAAACAATTATGGAATCGTTCGTTATATCAGAAGTATGAATCATAGAATTTAAAAATTACTTCGACGAACGTACGTTACCCATAATCAATGAGATTTTTTTATATTAAATCTGTGCTCTTCTGTCTCTTCTATTGTTTCGCTATTTTTCATCATTTTCATTTACCGTCGCCATGGGAACAGATTGGCTGATCATTTGAATTTAATTGTTAATTTTTCCTCTCGGCATTCCATGCGAATAGTTTGAACAACATTAAATTCGAAATCCTTGGACGTTCGGCATTCTAACGAATGTCCTTGTTAGTGAGTATGTATAGGTTAGATGCAAGGTGAGGCATGAGGCGGTTCAATGCAATAACGAGTGTCAGTGCGGTTCCAAGTGTCACGACTTCCCACGCCGAAAGTTCATCCTCGTGTACCTTCGGTTGCGATTTTTCCCATGCTAATCTGATCCCTTCCACTCACGTGACCTCTTGAAGCGCATTTCAGAGTGTTTGCCCTACGGACCTCTCATCCGAACAACGAACTCTGCAGTGCCGGTCAGCAATGTGGCGGATCTTTAAAATTACGTAGATTAATCGTAGAGTAATGATGATAACACCCTGTTATGTGAAAACACACACGTATGGTAATGTGATTCCCCAGGCTCATCTATAATACCATAAAAGTATAATAGTATATTGACGGGGAAGTGAGTGAGGCTATATCTTACCTTCAGCGTAGAAACCACACCGGTATAGTAAACATCGCAAACGAATGATGACTGAAGCATCGAATTACAACCTAATATAATAAACTGTCTGTAGGATTACTCACATAACTCATGCCTCCTCTTAATCGAGTACGTATAGTGTATGTTTTAGGATTTTTTTAATATTACTTTTTCCACTTGATTTATCACCCTGCGATTTCCAATATGTGCGAACGGATGAAGGGGTCGTCCTTTGCTTACTCAACCAAAAGCTTGGCCCAAGAAGGAGTTTGCTGTACCCACCGCGGCTGTGGGGACCGCCCCTGGCACACTTCGACGAGAGAATAAATGCCGCTCCAGACTTCCCTCGACAGTTACTCCCCCCTCTTTCCCCCGCCCCCACCGGTACACCCACCTTTCCCTAATTAACAAGCCATCCCCAGGAGCACATATGGCCTCGGCGGTCGATCGCCGTCCCATAATGAACAGCGTCCCCTTTATCTTTGTTTAGGCCCATAGGAGTTGTGGGTGAACCGAGGCCACTTGTGTTCAATAATGTTGACCGATAAATAACGACCATAACTTTAAGAAGCTAAGGCGAAGCGCGGGGTAAGAAATAGTTTTTAATTTTAAATTTATTTTCTTCTAATTTTATAATTATGCAATCCAACCGACGGCGGAATATATTCTCGAGAATTTCTACAGGAATGAAGGAGAGGAATTGGTAACACACAAAGGATGAACACTTCGTTAATGGGGACGGTGGAAGGAAGAGGCCTGCCGGCAAAAAAAAGTGTCTCGAGGTGGAGATTAAACCGCGGACCTTCGGTTAACAATCTCCATCTTCTGCTTGTGTTTGTGTTACTTATCCATTTCCTTATCCTTGGGAATATGTTTTCGCCGGTGGGCGAATTTTTATGCGTGAATGTTGTGTTTGTGTTTCGGGACGTGGTAGTTCAGTAAGTAGAGCTATTGACTTAAATGACCGGAGGGCTCAGGTTCGATCCCCGGAGTACGCGACCTTTAGACCAACTGGTCCCTTCTTCCATTTAACCCATAAATAAAACATAGTACAATGCCGATGCATAAGGACGATGCATACCTTTATCATAAAGTGACTAAATTCTCTCATTTTTCAAATAATCACACTAAGAAATCCTGGGTAAATATAATGGGCCTAAACTCCTTGGTATTTGTAGGGAATTCGATGGAGGAAGATTGACAATACAGTGAGCTAGTCAAAAAAAAACTGCTGAAGAAGAATGCGAGTCTGGCTGTAAGGATGTGGGCAAAAATGTAATCTCAGGGTGTTTGGGCTATGTTGCAGAAATGAAGGAGTTCGAACGAAAGATTTTCATGTAATTTTCATTCCTACCACATGAAAGTAGGTGTATCAGGTGAAATCAGGTGTATTTGAAAAAAATTGACTGGTTGACTGTACGGCGGTAAAAGTATACTATTGAATTAAACTATAGGTCTAAGTGTTATCAAAACAGGATTGACGAGCAGAAAAAACAATTAATTAGGTGAAGACCTTCCCAAAAACCACTCTGTGGAACTTCTGTTTCTTTTTTCAAGTTGGAGATGATGAATTTCCACATAGCAAAGCCTGAAACTGTCTCCTTCAGGCGAAGGCCAGTTTGGGTTTAGGAAGGGGAGAGGAATAAGTGACCCCAAAGTATTAATGAGAGAGGGTTGTTAAAATGATTCTTAGCCTAGTGTGAGGGTTTCTTTTGTCTTCTTCGTGGATTTTGAGAACTTTGGGCTGAGTAAAGTGGAGCAAGTAAATGAAAGTGTTACAGAGTATGGGATTTAGCTGAATGGTAGGCGTGTAATTCCAAACCTGTATGTGCCTAAGTTGAGCTACATAAGTTACGGTAACGGATGTGGAGTGGGAATGGATAGTGATAAGTAGGAGGGTAAGGGAGGGAGGGAGTAGGGTAAGGAGGGATTGTTTGTCATTCCTATTTTTTTTATCTTTTGTAACGAGGAAATGGTGTGAGTAGCTTGGGGGAAGGACTTTGAGCGATTGGGATTTGCAATGCAGATGTAGTTAGCAAGGGGTTGCAGTCATTAAATAGCGTATTCAGAATCGGTGCGAGGATGAGCTAAAAATAATGAGAAGGGGACCGGATGAGTTTAGTAATGAGAGTCTAAAACAATCCTAAGGAACGGGATTGGAAGGACGACTTAAATATCGAATTAGAAGGTAGACGGGAGGGAGACATTTCACGCAATTTGGACAGCATTTTTGACGGAAATGGACTAATGGCATTAGGAGAAACTTATGAGTGCTTAATTTGAAAAAGCCATTTGCTAGGTGACGGAAGTCATGACAGGGACTATTAAACAAAGTGATAAGAAAATGTTCTTTGCTTAGGAGCGTGGCATTTAATGATTCAGAAAGCCGCTCTCTGAAGGTAGAAAACGTTGGAGTGCATTGAGTTTTTTGGAGATGTGGGTATGCTGAGGGGCAGGTGATCGCTGAGGAAGGCAAATGGAGAGATGAATGAGAGGCATTGTAAAGGAAGAGGGGGAGCTGGAAGAGAGAGAGCGAATGGAGGGGAAGTTATTAAGAGACGGCTGTAGGAGGCTGAGTGAGGCTATGATGAAGGAATTAAGTTACGCATGCGGGGAAAAGGGTGGGAGAGAATAATCACATGGGACGATGGAAAAGTAATATAATACGTGAGTGGAGATGGAGGAAATTTGTATGAGACTTTCGTTATTTCACGTAAAAATTTCGTACAAATTCACTGCGATGTGTAATAGTTTTCAGGGGCTTTCTAAAACCTATTCATCAGCAAACTCGCATGAAAACCCAGGTAAATATTATCAGAGCATGATATCTTGAGTGATTACGGTGGCATCATAACATGTATCGAAAATGATGTAATACACTCTAAGGTGCCCTGCGTAAATTTGAATAAACATAACCCAAATATTGCAAGTTTGAGATCCGCTTGTTGAAATCATTTACACATCAGATCACACTTTCCCGTTGGGTAAAAACAAGCAACCCAGTAAGCAGGAGGAGTATCTGTTTTATTGCGTTATCATAATATTTTACCATGCATAAATTATAAATGTATTATAAGCTTCGATCAGTTTACGTTCTTAGTTGAGAGTATGTACTGGTGAGCTTGTGGAGTTTATGAATTATTCGTTAGCCCACGAGTTATTTCCATTCGAAATTATGTTCTGTTATTTAATAACCGCCAGGGGCATATTGATAATAAACGCGAATCATATATTAAGTCCGCGAAGAAAAATAGAAGATTGGCACTGACCAATCAGTAGATCCAGGACCCCGAGGGACAGTGTGACGAAACTTTGCTCGAGTACTCAACGCCCTGAGGGCGATTGCAGAGTTTGTCAGCGAAATTTCGGCAGTGAAACACAGGACATGGTGGAAACCTGGAAGAGACCTCACGTGCTTCAAAATCGGGGAAAATAAAAAATACTTAATTATACTCGTATGTATATTGTCACTTACTGTCCTCGTGTATCAAGTGGCAAAAAAGTAAACAATACAGTTCTAATGGAATTCTTAGGTAAAACTTACAACTTGCATATATCCCTTTTAAACTATTTGTTCTTTCATAGTGTAATGGATTAGTAGTAGTATTTAGGGGAGGCGACCGACAGTTAAGGTCATGGGGATGGACAGGAAAGGATGAAGAGTGGAGAGAAACCCAGCGTCGGCATTAGCCTATTCTTAACGGAAGACACCTAGGGGTCCACAGCTTAACGCCCCATTCGACCGACGGCGTGCTCACTCAAAGTGCGCTCCACAAGTAGGGATCGAGATACCAGTAAAAAATATTCGACGCCGCCGAGATTCGAACCCGGACCCTCTGAGTGGGAGGGTGGGAAGCTTGTACGAAGCCACCGCACCATCTCGATTCACCATCAAGTGAATGGATCCCGTTTGTGCGCTGATAAAATTGGACGCAGGAACTGTTGTACGTGTATTGCTGCATTGGTGTAGCTTTTTATTATGCTTGTGAGCAAGTCGAGGAAATCGAATCCTCGGAGGCTTGTTATGAAAGTCGGCTACGCGCGCGTCCTCGTCTTGAGTGTTGCCGACCAATTAGACGAAATTGCGAGATTTAGTGGTGCTCTTCGGTGCCGTTCAAAGGGGATTCTGACAATTGATCCTAAAGCTGTCATCTAGAAGGAGAGGATGAGATAGTGCGGTCGAACGAGTTGACATATGCTATCGCATTAGGAGATAAGAATCGCGTAGTTACGGATCATGCGAACAGTACGGATCGTGGGAACAGGTGTAGCCGGGGATTGAAATGCAGCGGACCTTGCCATTCTGCACGCAGAATGGATTGCGTGCGACGGGGTAGCTCTCAGCCCCTCGGCGATCCCAGTGCCCTCGTCCGATTGCAATTCCCTCAAACGGAGAGACGCCCTGACGCCTCGATTTAGGCATATGGTCTCTTCCGTGACGCTTTCTAATGGACCCGTGATCCTGGACATTTTCACCCTCGTATCATCTTGGAAATTTGAAACAAACTAACTTTAAATATGGAGCTTCAAGGATTTAACATGAATCATTCGTGTACAGTTGAAAAAAATATAGTACCCAATAATTTAATTACCACCGCCACAGTAATTAAGTGAAGGTTGCTTTTGATGGTAAGGTAGAGAGAGCTCTCCTGATACTAAGCCCAGCAGTATATGAAATTAACGCATCAGGATAATGGGAGGCCAGTTCCTTTCACTGTGCCGCCTATGGTTTCCCAGGAAGATCTGCTACCCGAAAAATCACACAGTGTGGCTGGAGCTGACGGTTCCTAGAGACGTCAACGGGAGTCGAACCCGGGCACTTCTGGTCAGTAGTCCAACGCAGCACTGCGTCCCCCAAAGTGTTTCCGTCAAAAGGTGTCTGTTACGTCAGCTGTGGTCATTTTGTGCTGCACGGAATCGTGCAACAAGTTCATAGCCACACAACTGGCTGATCACGTATGCCCACGGATAGTGGGCAATTGACTACAATTATGAATGCAATGACGCGGGTAATTTAGGATTGAGCTGGACACCGTTTCACATCGGAAGCTGCAAATAAAAAATAAGTAAGATAGGTACCGGAATACAGAATGTTAGAGACTCAATTAATGTTTATAAAATGGTCATAGTCAGGTGATGAGTGAATAGAATCCACATATCCCTGGGATAAGGGATGGGATGCGAATTTCATGCCAACTTGAACGGTGTCTGTGTATCTTCCCCATTAGGCTACGTTGGGATATTTTTTATTTCACTGTAAGAAATGGATGTCTTTTTACATTTTAATTGTTTTATGATAACATGAGCTTCGTACGGGCTGAACAAGCCACAAAGGATAAGTTGAGGTTTTTTTTTCTAAGAGAAAATTCTCGGATCTGCTTATCATTTGGTCGGCCGAGTATGAATCCAGCATACATTTGGTATTTTGCACCGAAGGTCAGAACTCGTTTACGCAAATTTTTGGGGGGAGGGGGTGCATATGAGCACCAATTGAAACTCGCATTAGTTTGATAAAAAATATTGCTCCATAGATTGCGTGAATTTTATTTGAACGTAATGTATTTTAATTGAATTTTGTTTACCTCGTTTCGAAGTGCGTCGCCATGTTTCTTTAGCTTTGATGTTGAAAATGCATTGTAAGCCCCATCGTACTTCGGTAGGAGAGCTCATGTCAATAACATTAGAGTGATTAAGCGTTGAACAGATAGAATTAAGGTGCCATTTTTTTCCCAAGAACCATGAGAGATCAAAATAATGTTATTCGACCTCCCAAGGAGGGAAAAGTATTTATTTTGGATCAAAAGTAGTCTGCTGTGTGATCACCGACTGCCACACACCCTATGGGTGGCTTTGCAATTTTCATGCTTGTTTTTTTTTAATATAGTGCGTGTCTACCGTAGCAGGCGGGCTCACTGCTTTTTTTCCATTTGACTGGAAGATTATGGGTCCTTTTTTCAAGTGGTTTTTAGGGGCTGGCTTTTGTTTGCTCTCCAGATGGGAGGTCGGGGATCATGGGCGGTGCTATCTTTTGAAGGAGTCGTTAAGAAGAGGAAGGAATAATTCCTTAACTTGGTGGTGTTTGAAACGGCGGTCGCTTTCTCGATCGCTGCGGTACGTCAAAGTGAAATAATGGCGTGTGAGTTTGTGCACGATCGGGAAGAGGTTCTGGAAGATTGGCGCTCCCCTTGCCGCGTAATAAAACGCAGTCGCTGGGACGAAATCTCGGATCTCAAATATGCGCCCGGGATCACCACCACGCGTTGGTCACCGTTGCATTCTGGACGATTTGTGCTGACCGGTGTCGTTCATTTTCTAATCGCCTGACATCATTCCATACGGTCTCCCATTTCATTTTCGCCATCGGCATGGAAGAAATACTTCCATTGGCATGCGCGGCGAGACGTGTCGACACCGCTCGACTACATTACGCTGTCGTAAAATAGTTAACGATTTACGTTGGTGAACCTCTTTTGTGTGTCGCATTCCACATTGATGTGCCCTGTCTCTGATGGTTGCAACAATAAGGCGCTTGAGTACTGGTTTAGAATTCGAAGTATGAATTAACAAGAGGTATCTGCGCGCTAAAGAAATATGATTTTTGCGAAACCACACTGTTCAACTCCATTCCCATAGAAGCATTCGGACCACACAAAATCTGCCGGAAATACTTGTACACTCGGGCCACATGGAGAAGATATCAAGTCACAGAAACTCAATTTATTTTTGGATCATCACGCTAGATATCAACAGGTCAAAGGGCATCAGCGGAGTACTAACAAACTTGCTAACCAGCAGTGAACTCGAGTGAAATGATTGAGGTTCTGTTTACACGCCGTAATTACTCGTCACTTTATGGTTTCTTTGGTTCTGGGTTTGCTAACGAAAAAGGGCACGCGGCTTGGCACATCTAACATGAATGGTTTCGGGTCCTTTGAAGAAGAATGCGAGAGGATAGTGGGCATAACGGTGCATTACGGTGGGTTTTCTCCCACTTTTTCTTAATTATTGCATCAAAATCCTCACGGTCGTGTAGAAAAGGAAATAAAAATAGGTCAAAATGATGCCTTTAGTCAGGCGGGATGCCTGCCATAAGCTCATTCCCAGTCCATAAAAGTAGCGCTCGGAATTCTAAGGGGCAATTAACAGGCTGCAACAAATAGTTCCATCAGTGGAGACGGTTCGGAGGCGGGCCGTGGGCGGGGGCGGCGGGCGTTGCCAGTGGCGCGCGATGACGCAATATACTTCCGAATTTTTTTCCCTTCCGCATGCCAGACCGTCTCGGCAAGATCAGGCGCGATCAGGAAATCCATGCCGTCGCTAAAAAATAATCCTTTTTGGACATATGTATTGAGATAAGGACGGTGGATGCCTTCGACTTTTGGGCTAAACATTCATAACACACTTCTATTTGGCTCGTTTACATTACTGTGAGGATGTACAACTATAGCGATGGAGGTGATAGGGTAAAAATGACTTTGGATCCATTTTCCGACAAGTACCTTCTAATTACCCTGCCGATGACATCATCGTCATCCGAAAATGTTTTTCTATTCAAACCGGATTTGAACTCCCACTCGGTGATGTCCAAGTCTGTTGATCTTAATTTGGAATGATTTTCTTTTGTGGGGAAAATTAATTAAAGTATTTCAGCCTACCAGGCAGGAAGTCAAAAATCTTCTTGAAGAACGGCGACGGGGTGGTATTATGCCGATCGAAAGGTACCGAGCTCATAATTCGGCTCTATCGTTAAACCCAGTCAGCGAAACTCGACATTTGTTTTAATTTTTGGGGCACCTGGTTCGTTTAGGAAAACCGCAGGTGGAATAACAGAAAATAGCTGGTCCATAACCCTAAAAATGCGTGATTTCACGCATCGCTGGACCTGCTACGAGGTGAGTCAGCCTCGTGCACTAAACCAACCACCAGGTTGATGACTATGGAAATTTATTTAGATCTACTCCTCGCGAAATTTCCTATCAAATCTTTGTGACTCCATGATTAGGGTGCTTGATCTTTTTGCGCCAGGACTCAGACTGGTATTGTTAACCGTCTTTGTGAACCACGGTTCCCTTTTTAATTAATAGCACGCGTCATTAGGGATAAATATGTCTTAATACAAGGACACGCATCTTGTACTCGTGATGGGCCCAACGGTAAATCAATAATCTCCGTTTCAGCTGAACGAAAGATGGCTTTCTAGTTGTCCAATTGGCTTTGGGAAACGTTAATGCCTTTCGTGAAACAGAAGTCCGCTACCCTCCTAGTTTTATGCATGAAAATTGTAATAAATGCACCCAGCTCTTTTGCTTGACACCTGTCTACTGAATCTGCAGATGACAGAATTCATTGAAAACTGAAAATTTTACAGGGGACGGAAGTATTGGTTAGTTAGTTACTCTCTTTTGCGTCGCGACTGTATGGGTAGGAGCGAAAAATAGAGAAATAATTCATTGACAATAAAAGGGGAAAAATTCCAAGTATTTGTGATGAAATTATTTTTCCTTCGACGTGGTTGATTATATTTATTGCATTTTCAATTGCGTGTGATAATAAATCAGCAAGAATTTGAGTTTGGTTGATGTTTGTTTAAACATTAAATAACTGATGTTAATGAATTTGAATAGAAAATCTACGCCGTACCCTTCGGTCTACGTGGAGGGTGTGAGAGTAGGCATTGTTGGGGGGCCAAATTTTACTACGCCTTCTCGGTGTCGACAAAGGGTCCATGGGCGTCGGGCGAACCTCCGACTGATCGCAGGACGAACGACCTACCCCCTTCCCGGAGATCAAGTGTTGTTAGCGCTCTCAATGGGAAATATCCACGTAAATTACATCGTGTTTTTGTTCTTTCCTCGGGCTCTACGACAAGTTAGTTTTGAATTAATTCAATTTATTCCTTTTCGCCAAATACTTGAATTCATTTAATCCACTAATTCCATTAATAACCGTTTTCATCCATGGCAATAGAATATACACCTCGGTACATTTCTACAGTGTATTTTCAAAATGAATCGACCATGGTTTCGACAATTCGTTTCGTCGTCGGGAAAACATCAGTCATGTTGTCTAAGCCATGGGTCAATTAATGCCGAAAACAAAATATTCTAATTTACATAGTTGTTCATTCTGCAGTGTGACGGCAGGCATTTGGTTAGCATGCGCATAACATTCTTTCTTCGACGAGAAGAGGAGAAGTAGTTACCAGGGCATCATAGCAGAAGTGTTGCATACATGCAGACGGGCCATCGTGCTAGGACTTGGTTTACATCATAATTAATACTGGAGTTCTTATTTTATTTTATGTTAATTTTTTCGTACTTCAGTCTTTAGTGTTGCATAATTACATAGATGCTTTCAAGTTAGTGTATAATGAATGGTAGGCTATACATGCACCTAACTTTCGACATTTACTTTGACAATAGCTTTCGCATTTGTCGATTCGTTTATTTCGATATATATATATATATATATGAATTTTATATATATATATATATATAATAATTCATTCATATATATATATATATATATATATATATATATATATATATATATATATATATATATATATATATATATATATATTTTATATATATATATATATATGAATGTATAAAATGAATGTATAAAAAATATATATATATTATTATTAGGTAATCTACCGGTTAAGGAATTATATATTTATATTTATATATATATATATATATATATATATATATATATATATATATATATATATATATATATATATATATATATATATATATATATTTATTTATATATATATATATATATATATATATTTGATAGTTGCGTCCATCCAAAAACCTACCTTAAACGGTTGATTACCTAATAATATATATATATATATATACAGCGAGTCGTGGTGGTCTAGGGGGTAGAGCATTGGACTACTGACCGGAGGGTCCCGGGTTCCATTCCCGGGCAAGGCACTTTGGGCACTTGCAGCTCCACCCAAGCTAGTTGATTTTTCGAGTACCAGATCTTTCTTACATGTGTGTGGTACATGGGTGAGCTCTACCATCACCTACTAAACCGACCTTCGGGTTGACTACTGTGTTTATGGTTTATATATATATACTAGAAAAAAAATATATATATATATATATATATAATAGATTTTTCGATTTTGACAATAGCTTCTATTTTCCGATTTTTCGGTTCTTACATTTCGATTTCTTCATTATTTCGACTCTGAACGCAAGTTAGTTTTCATGCTTGCCGTCAATATCTGTGGACTGATTGACCTGGTTTTCATTTAGTTCTAGATGGATGCAGAAAAGCATCAAATCTGTGTCTGGATGTAATCTGTCATTTAATGGTTACCTTTTATCTTTTTCATTCCTTTAGTCCACGCCCATCCCCTTGGTGTAGTTGTAACATTGAGTGAGTCTCAGATGACAAGGCGTCAGGTCAGTATACGGGAGATGTCGAATAGCAATTTTGAGTTGACATTAAATAGATATGTGCAACAATTGCACTCGGATGTTTGGGACAGCATTCAAAGTCGGTTCATGTTTGAAAAGTTTAGTCGCGTGGGTTATAGGGAGACCCGGGTGGCCCGCGTGATTGAATGAAGAAAAAGGAGAGGGGGGGGTTACCGTGGAGAAATGAAATTTAACCAGGGAATCCTTGAGATCATCGTGGAGTTGAAACACTTGAATCAATGGTGCGTCGTACGAAATTGGGTTTCCCTCCTCCCATTCGCCGCTCTCCCGGATCCCCACCTTCCCTCAACTGCCCACGCATGTCAGGTTGCGGAAATGACATCAGCGGTCGTGAATACCCCCCCCCGGCCGCACCACCATCACCTCCAATTCAGTTGACCTTTTGGATGGCATCCTTCGCCACGGCGGGACTGGACGCGTAGAGACCGACCCTGTGTCGCGTCCTAGCTGTCGCTGCCTGGTGGAGCACAATCTTGGAAAATTGACGCGTGAGAATAATTACGTCCAACTGTATATCTAAGGCTTTCCTCCACGCCCGAGATATTTTTCGCCAGGTTGTCACTGATGGTCGTAATTCTCCGCAATAATGTTTAGTAGGTAGGTGCGGGCCGCATGTATTCCATACTGAATTAGTTACGCGATAAAATATAAACAGGGCTAACGGAGAAAAAGTTTGCAGGTTTTTGGTCCGTGGGAGTTTATGCGTCGCCTAGGAATTGAGGAACACTCAGTGAATTCCTTTTTATATTTTTAATTAATTTATGCGACCAAGCTTTCGATAATATTATGCCGATACCTAAAATTAGCATGAAAGTGCCGAAGCCAAGGTCGTATTGCTAAAAAAACATAAAGCATGACATTTATTTGGAGATTTATCGATGGTAAACTTGTGCTTTATATGTTAAAACATATCAATTAAAATAAGAAAACCGATTATAATCCCGAGAATGCTGCGAATATATGTATTATATAAATGTATTCACCTATCGCGTGCAAATGCTGTGCTACGTTGATTCTTATAGCTTAAAAAAAACCAAAGTGTGGTCTGGTGTTCCTTCTGCGAGATGTGTAGCGTAGACGCCCACAAAGGAAGATCACTCCATAATGGTTCCAAACTGAGAAATAGTTTTTGAAGAGGAAAAGCCCGCCTTGTGCTCGGGGGTCATTGCTAATCTTTTATCACGTTCCTTAAGTAGCCTCGGACGTCTGAGGATTCCATAAGGCAGCGAGTAAGGGAGACATCTGCGTCCCACAAACAAACGCCTGTAGTGATTTATTTAATGCTGGCAGATGGCGGATGATACAGAATGCCAGACTGCACTCGCGTCGACCCCGTGGCCCAATGTCAAACCGCAAATCTTATCCTTAATTGATAATTTAGAAACGAAAGTACAGTGCGATATCGGGATTCCAGGCACCGAATGGCATCATATGATTTTTCCCAAATCCCCCATATCACCCGTCGTTAGCCGATTACGTTTTTTTCCACGAACCTTTTAAGGGGTCAAAAGTTATATCTATTTGATAGATTCTCACTCGGCAGACAAGGGTTCCTTTTGAGCGCCTTGGTGCGTGTGTCGTGCGTGCATGGCTTGAATTGATTACTCGAATGGGAGAGAGGGCAGCGGTGCATCGTGTACCACTGTCCACACTGTCCTCTCCCTCCCTCCTTCCTCCCCTCCTCCTCGACGGGAGTCTGTAGCCCACAAAGTGGGTGGGCCCAAGGTCACGTCCATATTCGATTTTCTTTTTCTGCCATGCTCTCTCAGTCAAGCTCGTGTTTTCCTCTCTCATTCACCCCGCTTCATGCAACTTCCCGCCATTTTCGCCTCCCGAGCCAGGAAAGAGCTCCCGTTTCATTTTTTTTCGATCTCCAAGAGCTTTCCTTCGCTCGCAATGGGGGTTCGAATGAGTTATTTCAGCAGTGAACTAAAGGTTTATCCCTTCTCATCTTTTTCTTTCATTTCAACGTGCTTCGTCGGCTCTGGTCCATGTGAAGTTGCGGTCGCGGGCATCTCGATCGTCGACGAACGCGATCCTCATGTAGGTCGTGGAGGCTGCGTTGTGGTGCAAACTCCGGGAACTGTTCAATCCCAGAACTGTGACTTTAGCCGTGGGAAATGGTGAATGAATAGGATCCGAGCATGATTTTCTTTTCCGATTTTTTTTTATTCGTCTGCAAACAAAACGATTGGCACGTAAAACATGTGCCAACTATTCCCAAGTTCTGATACGGTAGTTGGAAAGGCGTTTGAAAAGTAGCGTATTTTAAATTTAAAGCTTCAGTCGTCCTGTCTAAGGAAAATTAATTAGACTTAGCGTCGAGTTGTGCAAGGTTGACAAATGCGTATCTTACGCGGATGTGGCTCGTGTTTGTTTTTTTTGTGTGAGGCTACTTGTATGAGGTTGCAAAAATCGAAGGTATTATGGCGAAACAAAAGTTTTGTTTGGTGCCAAAATGAACAAATTTAAATTGAAAGAAACGAAGATTTCCCTTGTCAACCCCATTTTATGAGGAAGAAATGGTGTCCGGCAGCTATATGCGATAAAAATATTCCTGTGAAGTAAGTAAACTCGAATATAACTGTTTATTCTTTTAGCTGGTAAATTGGTTTTTTAATACAACGAACTTGGTATTTTTGTTAAATTGAATTGTTTGCGAAAACTCGAGACGAAGCCTAAAAATACTTTTCGAAACATGATTTTCATTTAATTCCGTTGGTACTCTTAAATACCTATTGACATAAAGATATTTCCACAATTGATTGGCGCATTTATGTCATTCCATTTGTAGGTAAAATTTCATTCCATCTCCGTTTCATCCACTTACAATACCCGAGTTTACCCATCGTTGCAAGTTATAAAGATGACGAAATTTGACAAAATGTTTATTGTGAAACTACAAATGAATAAAATTAACAAGTAATAGTTATAAAGGTTATTTACATTAATGTCAGCGACCAAATTTGTTACGTATAGTTTGGACTGACATTAAATTTAACAAGAACATTCAGTGAAATGGTTGCGACCATTCACAATTTGTTTGAGATTTTCACTTTTCCAAATTCCGCACTAGAAAAATGTTGATTAGAATACATTTAATATTAAATATGGTGTATATAATAATAGTTAACTATGTGTATGTAATATATATATGATTATTTTATATATATGTATAAATATATTATATATACATATACAGTAATCAACCCGAAAGTCGGTTAAGTAGGTGATGGCAGAGTTTACCCAGTACTCAGCCCGATGGCGTGTGAATATTCACACATCAGTGTAGGAGGGCGAGTTCCTTTCCCTGTGCCGGTAATGGTTTCCCATGTTGACCTTGTACCCGAAAAATCACATAGCTTGGGTGGAGCTGCATGTGGCCAGATTGCTTTTCCCGGGAATCGAACCAGGGACCCTCCGGTCAGTAGTCCAACGCAAATCTAACCCCTGGACTACCGCGAACCACAATGATTTACTTCATACTTGAATAAACACTCATTATTTTTTTAACATATCTCTATTCCATCGCCATTCCAGTTCCTTCGATTCAAGTGCTTCGATGTCTGTGTACGAATAAGATGGCAGACTCGAGGGACTTGAAGAGAAATGTTTGCTGTATAATCATCGGTAAATTTTATGCAAACGCCATTTTCATAATTGTGGTTGAAGGAGTAGTAAGTTTCTTAATTTTTCGAGTGCCAAGGGAAGCAGAAGGCAAAAAAAATTATTAAACTGGCTCTTCTGTAGAAACTCAGTCACCATATAGACGTTCGCGGGCGGAAGATTTTATGAAACCATCAAAAGACATCTTTAGTCTTCTCATCTTCAAAAAAAAAACCTTGAGAGATAATTAGGATTCAAAACAAACTACTCTTACGTGCTTCACCATCGGTACATGGTAGGTACTTGAGCTTTGACGTCACACGGCTATCGATTCCTTATACAGGTATATCTTTCGGCAGCGTCTTTTCTGAGGTCGTCTTGGAATTTTATTTCAAAAGTAAAAAAAAACTACATAACTTCGGTTTTCCACCAAAAATGCTGTCCCTTTCATAATGTTTTCTCTTCTTGTTTCATATAAGTAAATGTAATATGTTCAGTCTAAAAGAAATTTCCTGCACGTGTTCTGATTGGGTAGTCAATCCTGTCCCAACTCCCCGCTCAATTACTCCAGATGCAAGTATTCAAATCTCAATCTCCCCTTCGACTCAGCCCCCCTCGTGGATACGGACTGAAACAGCATGGCTAACTAAAACTTACATGACTCGGCGCTTCCTTTGGTATTTCATGCAGCAATATCGAGAATGGGCGTCCTCACTCCGTATATATACATATATATACCAGGTGTGTTCAAAACAATACGAAATTTTTTTTCATTTCGCGGGTTTGGAGAGTCCAATTGTCAAAATTTTTTTATTATGTTGGTATAGATGCCCCTGAAGTATGATAAAACTTTCAGCTGTTTTCATTTTGGAATTTATCTGTGACGACCACTAAGGTTAGACGTGTTTTATGAGCGAGGCGATTTTCGTTTGTTAAAAGAAATAGATCAAAGAATTGGTATCAAATTTTGCGAAAAAAAATGAAATAAAGTGTATCAAAGTGTGTGAAATGTTAACAAAGGCCTATGGTGAGTCTGCAATGAGTAAATCAAGAGTTTACGAGTGGTATAAGCGTTTCCAAGAAGGCGGTGAAGACCTTGAAGATGACGAACGCCCTGGACGCCCCCGCACATCAACAATCGATGGAAACCTAGAAAAAGTTAAAGAAATGGTTATGAACTTTCGCCGATTCACAATTAGAGGTGTCGCTGATAATGTTGGCTTATTGATTGGATCATGTCATTACATTTTTTCTAATTTTTGGGTATGAAACGCGTGGCAGCAAAATTCGTTCCAAAATTGTTGAATTTTGAATAATAACAGCGGCGAAGGAAATTCCGTGTGACTTTTTCCTATTTCAAAAAATTAAGATAACCTTGAAGAGCCGTCGTTTTACAGCCGTAGATGACATTAAAAGCGCATCGCTGAAAGAACTAAAGGCTGTCTCAAAGATCGAGTTTGAGAAGTGTTTCGGGGATTGGAAGAAGCGCTGGCACAAGTGCATAATCTCCAATGGAGACTACTTTGAAGGTGACAACGTCAATGTATAAAAATAAGAAATATTATTGTCCGAAAAATTAAAATTCTCATTATTTTTTTAACACACCTCGTACGTGTGTGTGTGTACACACACACACACACACACACACACACACATATATATATATATATATATATATATATATATATATATATATATATATATATATATATATATATATATATATATATATATATATTTGTACTATAAGTGAAGAAAAATGGAGGGGAGGAAAATACAAAGAAAAGGCGAGGATGAAATAAAAGGCGTTCACATGTCCGCGAACTGAGGCCACAAAAACTTTTGCAAAATTTAGTCTACATCGATTTTGTCCCATTCAAAGTACTCTCAATTCGTTGCTGTGCACTTATTGTATCCTCTTTTCCACTGTTTAAAGTACCCTTGCAAGTTCTCGACAGTTAGGTTTTTTAGTTTTCTCGTTTTCTCGTCGTCTTGCTGCATTGTGTCCACATCTTCCCAGTGATGTCCCCTCATCTCATTTTTGCATTTTAGGAATAGGAAAAGTCGCACGGTGCGATATCTGACGAATAAGGAGAATGATCAAGGATGGTGATTGATTTTTTTCCAGAAACTGGTGAACAATCAATGTTGAATGTGCAGGCGCATTGTCATGGTGAATGATCCATCCATCATGTTTGGTTAAAATAGTATGCACTGTTGATTTTCCAAAATTCAGTTCATCAGCTATCATTCGGACAATTTTTCGACGATCGGTAAGGACAAGAGACCGCATACGTTCAATGTTGTCGTCAACACAGGCGGTTGAAGGTCGTCCCGGCCTTGCATCATCCGTGGCGTGTTGTCGACAATTTTTAAAACGCTTAATCCACTTGAAAACGGATGTTTTCTTCAGAGCATTATCACCGTAAACAGCTGTCAACATTTTAGTAATTTCTTGATAACTTTTACCGCACTTCACCCAAAAACTTGATGTTGATTCGTTGCTCCGTGATTTCGTCAATTTCCATTTTTGACAAATAGTAAAAACAAGGCCAACAGAAACTAACACAACTGACACCATACACACAGCTCGACGATCCGCCAGGCACAGGTGGCTCATAGGGTCTCAGGCAATTAGCGCCACTAGTGGGCGGGACTATAGTCCGCGTCATGACCGCCAGATTGCACCAGTTCACGCATTTATTGCACACACCATGTACAATGGAAAATGTCGGAGCAAGGAGCTAAGAGGGAAAGAAGTGATTGGCGGTGGACGGGGGACTTAGGATTCTGCTGCAGAACAATCCTCCAATCAATCTATGATGATGGCTTTCTGTAAAATTCTAGGCATGTCATATTTTTCCCAGATGCGTGAGCATCATTCGATGGCTCACGATTACCGCTCCTACCACCCTAAGGCGGGAACTAGTATCGTGTGGACGTTTCAAGCGCCCAAGACTGCATGAAAACTAGTTTCATCGCCTGGGAGCTGAGCGGAGGCGGTCAATTTATTTTACTGTCTACTGGAAAACAAGTGCAGCTCGTCGCGGACGCAAGAGTTAACTTCTGTCGACGTGCCGACTGATGCACCACAGGCTGTGCGCCGACCGCGGATCGCAAGTGCCCGGCCTCCCCTGACGAGCGCGGGCGGGCGCCACGTCCCCCACGACCCCTAAAGACCCACCGTTGCCCCGGGAGGCGGAAGGAAGTCGCCGTCTTCCCGCTCTCATCCACATTAACCATCCCCTCTCCGGCCGCCGCTTCGACCCCGGCGGTTGGGCGAGGGGACGTGGAGGGGCGCGGGGGGTTTTGCGGTGCACCTGTTTTTGAGGGCCCGGAGGGAATTTGTCTGGGGGGAGGGGGCGTGAGGAGATAATGGAGAGAGGGTGGGTGGAAATCTCATGGGAGACTGCCCTCGGCATGCCTTGGGATCAACGAGTCGGAGTGCTGTTCCATGGGAACTCCTCCTCCTCGTTTTTTTCCTTTCGGACGTGGTCGACTACTCGGATCGCACCCGTTTGACCAAAGAATTTATTGCGCGTAGCAGAATGTCCCTTCTCCTCCCCCTTTCTTCCTCCTACCCCCCACCCCCCGCCTTCCCTCGAAGATGTTCACACGCGAACTTCAAATGTCTCCGTACTGCTCGGGCCGGTGTACATGCGAGGTAAAAATAGTTACGCTGTTATCCGTGCCCTCTCGTGGACGATTCAACTCGTTTCCCTCTCCGGAGAGAGAAATTTCTCCCTTCCGGAAATGCACATTTAAATTGTTGACAATGTCAGATAACATCACAGTTGCCAAGGCAACCAGATTCAAGTGTGGACGCCTAGCGTTGTAACGTTTTTCGACTCCTGCACACGCCTCATTTTCATTCATTCCATAATACTTTATTCTAGTGATAATTTCACCGTTATATTTGTACCATTCTTGAGTCAGTTTTTGGACATACCTTGAATTGTTAATTGTGTTGAGCAATACATCGAGTCATGAAGTGAGATTTTAAGAAATGTCACTCTTTGAGTTCTAAGGATGTGATTATTAATTTGAGTAACCAAGAAGTTATGTTTTGAAAGTGCTCCTTGTCATTTCATTCATATACTCTGCATAAATTTCGCTGACCAATTGGAATGAATTAATGATGTTTTCCCTTTCTTCTCTTTCAGGAACACACCAACTTATGGGCAGAAGATCCCCTTTTGGGTCCTGTAGTTCTTTCTCTAAAAATTGAAATGATCCCCCTTGCCAACTGTGCCTCTTCTCCTTCCACTTCCAATCCTGCCCAGGAGCATGTCCGCATTGTCCTCCGTACCAAATCGGGAACTGTTCACGAGTTGCTGCCGACGTCTGTGTGTGGTGGCAGCTCCCCTTCTCCTGCCACTCTTGCCAAGGTACACACTAAATTCTTCATTAAATATAGTTTCCGTGGTGGAGTTTAAATTTAAGAATTGTGCAGTTCCCATGTGGTGCCCAAAATCATCCAAGAAGTTTGCATATGAGATTGGCTCTTACCAGCTATTTTGCTTGTTCTTCCACTGCAAAAACAGCTCTATCTGCTCCATGTGTCTTGGATTGACAAAAAATCATGGTAATTTGCTCTTGTTAGCTTCCTGCGTGTTTGGGTTGCTTTGCCTTGGTTTTCAGATAAAAAAATCAGCGGAACCCATAGGAAAAGCTCATAGCTTACATATGGGAAAATATTATTTGTAAGAGAGAACTCAGGAAGTCTGGCAAGAAGGAAAGGAGGTGCATTAGGTTTTTATCCCCGAGGATACAAATTCGTTCTTCCCTTTATTTATATTTCCCATTGGATTCCTGGGGGATTACGTATCTCGTAAGCCGTCCGATGCTATTCTTCGAACGGCATCAGAAAATGGCATCGGTAGATATTCCGTAAAAGCCGCCGGCTTTGAAAAGGCCGATACCATCTCTGATGCCACGGTAGAATTAGGAAAGAGTAACGTTAATGTCTTATGCATAACCATCGTATTTGATGAAAGGTTGACAAAAGAAAAACATTTTCTTTCAATCAATGCCGTTAGATGAAATTAATTCAAAGCAAACGAAAACCATTGGTGCGGATAATTTATGTTCACTGCTTAACTATATAGTTTTATCTCCATTTTCAGGGGTTCACTTTTGAAAATCGTACATGTCATATTTACCTTTTATTTTATGATTAGGATTTTTATGTCATGGCCACAGATAATACAATCTGATATGGAAAAATGAAACAAGAAGTCGTCCGTACTATTTTATCAAGATGATCATTGTCCGATCATGCCCATTTGCCTCGTCAAAAATATAAAATTATTCCGTTACGGAGCTAGCTGTACTTCATCGAATATTATGAAATTATTTTCAGAAGTTTGTCAAATAATAAATGTATGTAGTGATAATTTTTCAAATTTGTGATTGCATCGAAAATTCTTTATTGGCTTATTGATGAGTTTAAAGTTGCGGATCGGTGAAATAAAAGGCATGCCTCAAATTACTAACAGAGTTATACACTTATACAGTGTTATGTTCGTTTTTATTATTATTGTTAATACCCCTGTTTTTGTTGGTTTTGGATGGGTACATCCTACATACCGATACATTTACTTACCTCTTCTAACAAAACCACCTGACATCTGACAGTCTTCAACGCTCGTAATATTCTTGGAGAACTCAAAAAACAAGGGACAAAATATTTGTCGCACCCTACGAAATGGTTTGATTGATCCCGTAGCCTTCTCTTTAGAATCATTACAACTCATCTTTTTACAGCCTGTGGCAAGGGAATAAAAATCAGCCGCATCACCTCCCTAAATTCTCTTTCATTTTCATGTTTAGAAGTGTTGATGCGATTTTGACAAATAACGATAACAGACAATGCATTTTTCGATAGTATTTCAGCGATGTCATTATGCCATAGGCTCGGCAGCCCGACACTTGGATGACATCCGGAAATTGCATCGGCGACTTACGGAATAACTTCAGAAGCCATTTCACTTAGTTGATACCATAATGTCATCCCTAAGCAAATGAAATCGGGAGTCCACTTTAGGGAATAACCCCCAGAAATGTTTAAAATGGCACCCATTACGGTGTCGCACATTAAAAGTTACTAAACTTATTCGTGCCATCGTAAGATTTATAGCAATTACAGGGAAAATTATATTTGAATTCAAACCAAAGAAAGGCAAGGAGAGGAAGCTATAAAGGCAACAGGACGACTGGGGGGGGGGGGGATAAGAGCGGTAGAGGAAGACCAAAGAGAAGGTAAAGTGAATTTGTATGTGCAGAGTATTAGAGGGAATGAGAAACATCGGATCAAAATATGGAAAAGATTGGTCAGAAATAGCAACCCCAAACGACATGAAAAAGGCTACAGAGGAAGAGGGATGCAGGAAAAACCATTGTGAGGACTTATACTGAAATTTTTCCATACCCACATCGCCCATTACCATTTGATTAGAATTATGAAAGTGTGCATGGAAATGAACTTTTTATTGGTCGAATGCACATGACTTGGATGATTTTGGTTACTGAGTACATTTATAAATGATTGAAAATTATAATATTGAAAATGTATTTTTTAAATAATTTTTAGTCCAGACTGCATGTAGGAACTTATTTTCCCCCTTATTATTTGCATGCATAAATTTAGTGGACATGCAAAATAAATTAAATGTACAAAGATAAATTGAAAGTTTCTGATTATTCTTTGGTGAATTTGTGCTGTAGTACGGTGACTTTCCATGAGAATATGATGAGGACATGGAATGATCCTACTATCTGCAGCTATCTAAATTTACATATTTTCAACCAAAGGTACCTAATGCTTCAATTTTTTAAGGGTAAGCTTTGGACAGTCCCTTGATACTAAGTAAATGATTAGAAAGGTAATGATTGATATTTTAGATATAATTAATGAAGTATTAGAAAGCACAATAAATGTTTAAAGTGCATAATTATAATATCATAATGGCTGAAACAAATAAACAGATATGAAATCCTTGTGGCATCTGTTTATTGCAAATCAGAGAGTAATCACATCAAAATAATTTTGTATAATGACATAATTGCAAAGGTCCCTTGCACAGTTGTGTGCAAATGAGCATGTAACTGCATTAAATTTGCTTTTAGCAATTTTATTCAGTTTTTTTTGGGAATTATTCAATGCTATCTCATTATAACTCATCCAAAAAAAAAGGATATATAGTGATTTGATTTTATTCTTTTCCAGATGTGCTCTATCTCCAAATACTATTTGTATATTCTTGTGTTCTCCTTTCAGTAATATTAAATAGTGATAGCCATATTTTATTGTAATTTGACATTTTTTTAGTACTCTCTTTAGTGTATTAATTTTGTGTATTATTAATTACCATTAATATCAAATTGCTCTTGAGGGCTGTACAAGAGAGGGTATGGCAAGATAATAATTGGGAAACAGCTGAATGGCCATTGCTACACTCATGATAAAACCTTATGTGGCTATAGCAACACATGCATGTGAAACAAGCCCGTTCCTTCTACGTTTGTCTGATATAGATTGTTTTGATTGGACATGTAATTTTCAAGAAGGGAGAATGTTAAGCAAGCATGGTAGGTGAATGAAAGGGATAAGTATGTGGGATGGAATTGAAGGAAATAGGAGACATGCTGAATTTGAAAAAGGGTTTATTGTTTCTTGGGTTGTATCTTGTTAAGCAAAGCCAAAAAATGTAGTGGTGTTGTGTCCATCCAAAGTCAACCTTAAATGGTACTCTACCAAATACACATGCAGTAATAATGAAATGAGATCAGGATGGTGCGGTGGCTAATGTACTGGCTTCCCACCCAGGTTTCGAATCATGGAGGTGGCAGATCTTTTTCAGTAGTATCCCTATTCCTACTTAAGGCATGTTGTGGTGAGCACTTTGAGTGAGTATGCAGTCCATTTGACGAGACGTTAATAAACTGCTGACCCTTTGGCGCTTTTCATTAAGAGTAGGCTAATGCTAACGTTGGGTTTCTCTCCACTCTTCCTCCATTCCCATCCATCCCTAATGGCACAAATGACCTTAGCTGTTGGATGCCTCCCCTGCTAAAGCTACTGCTACTACCAGTAATAATGGATTCACCATTTTCTAAATCTTAATGAATCCTCAGGCTAGAATAGACATTCATATGTCGACTTCTTATGTGTTATCTTATTTGCTGAGAGTAGGGGGAAATTTTCACTGGTGCTAACTCCTTTAAAATTATAGTATATATTTTTGAATATAACTGAGACAAGGCAATGTGTATTTTGTAATGGAAGCTGCAAGAGTTGGTATCGTATTTAGCTTTGTCACTCCCTGTTAGCCCATAACATCTCCAGGTTCAACCACTGGGAATAAGTAGGTAGTATTCATATCTCAGTTTCGTCAACCCCAGACAATGGGTATAAGCTTATAAGCTCTCCGTTCTTGTATCAAGCACATACCTTTTTTTCTTTTCTAACCCTCAGTTTCCTCCATGTCACACTTTGCCACAATTTTCTGCTGCATCAATATATAATAATTGTGTTTAAAATACAATTCCCAATGTCCCCCATTATTTTTAAACACAAACCTGTATTTTACATAGGATTGCTTATTATCCCTGAAATGGTAATATTTTCATTGGGATTTGCCTTTAACGTTGAGGGAAATCTAGGAAACTTTCCATTTAATACCACTTCCTGATCTCCTCCAACCCCATATTAGCTTTTTTTCCACATTTTGTCAGACCCCACACCACCTCTTGTGTGTGCACAATGTATGGATAGCCTCTCATTAAAGATTTCTTCTTCACCAAGTGGCACATAAACTTTTTTAATCTTTGTTGAGATACCTTTCTTGGTTGCCAATGTGCAGGGGCAAACATAAAACGTTGTAATATGGGCCTCAGAATACTACTTTCAAACTTGGTAGGCTACTAAAGAAGTCCAAAATGAAAATGTCTGGCCATCAGTGCTGGTTGAAAAGTTTTTAAAAAATTCATTGCAGTATTACAAATGGAAGAATGTCCTTTTCAATTTGTGTTGAAATTAATTAGTAATTTACCACTACCACAGTTAGCAGTCAAAGATAGTTTTGTTAGGTAATAGTAGAGTTATCTCATACAGGTACTAACTCATATACCACTGGGGAATTAAGCTCATGATGGTTAGGGGGTACAAGTCCTTTCTTTGTGCCGCCTGCACTTTCACAGGAATATTATGTACCTAAAAAATCAAAGTGGAGTGTGTCAAGGTGGCCTGGAGTTAGACTTGAGCCCTCTGGTTAGTCATCAAATGTTCTAACCAATGGGCTATCACATGCTCTAATTTATAATTTGTCAATTAGTATCAAAAACGTCATAGGTCAATGGTCCCTAACAGCTATTACATATTGCATAATGTGTAGACTGATTTTTTACATACGACATAAAGATTTTCTTTCTGCAGTTCTTCATACCATGTACCTGCCTTCATGCCACCCAAAAAGTTTCTCTTCATTCCTCTTCCCTGCTTTCTGCCTTCTATTGAAAACTTCAGAATCCCACTACCTTTCCATCTCCTCCACCCATCTTTTCGGAACTCACCCAGCAAATTCATCTCTTCTTCCTAGTAATATAAAACTTTGTTTGCCTTACTCTTGCTCCAAGTTATTTTCCCTAGTATTCCTTCTCCATAGCCAAATTTCAAAACCTTATCTGTGTTTGTTGCCTTTTATGTATACCAGGTTTCAGGTCCATTTGGCTTTCTGCTTCATTTTAGGTCTTTATTAATAGTTTATCTATGTATTTATTGTTTTTAAGATGTTATAAACATTTTAATTTGATTGCTTACAAACATTTGTTGCAAACTAATGGATGTACCAAGTAATACAATGGGAGAAAGCTCTGTTGTTTCAAGGTGTTTTGATCTTATCCAATAGATAGGAATCATCTATTCCTACCTGCATAGTTTTAATTCTCAGGCTCTCGTAATATGCCATGAAGCTCCAGAGTTGCCAAAAATTGGCTATTTAATAAATTAGACTATAATTGTATAAAGTTTTTACTAAGCATGATTCCTAAGAGCTGAAAACATGTATGCATCAATTATTTGGCATATATTCTGAAAATGACCCTGTGTGTCAAAGACTTCAACTTCCATGATAGATAGAATGAGCATTTCAATCCTTTGTCAACTATCAGACTATCCACTGGTGAAGAGATGACCAGGAAAGCAAGTCAACAGGGCTCTTTGTTTTTTGGGCAGGGTATTTTAATATTTGTATTGCATTTCACTGGCCTGGTTAGCCTAGTGGCAGTGCTTCTGTCATAAATTCAGCATTTCACAAAGAAGTGATTAGAAAGAGACCATTATATTCATTTGACACTAGTCCCTAGGAAATCTGATAACAAGTGAAGGCTTATCAAGATGCACTGGTGAAGAGAGGTTTCAGAATATAGAAAAGAGCAGCTAAATTAAGAATCCCACTGATTATTTACAATGAAATCTTCGCTACTTTTGGAACACCCTTTCCCAAATTCTGCCTCTCCTCCAATACTGAGCTTTTTCACCCTGGATCTTTAGTCATTTTTCTCTTGCTTTTCTTACGATACAGGTAATTTAATTCCTTATTTTTTTGTGACAGTTAATCTGATTTCTTGAATTAGAATGATTTCCCCTACCTTCCATCAAGGCTTACAGTTGGTTGACCCTAGTTTCCTGTGGCCTAAAAGCAGTCTTATTGCTTACAGCATTCAGCTCTTCCTAGCTTAATTAATTTTTTGATTGAATCTTTGACGGTACAATTTTCCATTTTTCATTTAGTATTCATTATGATTAAACCTGACTTCTGAAGATCTTTGCTGCATCCTCTTTTGGGTGATTTATTGTTCCTAAACCACAATAGCCTATCTCAATTCCATCTCTCCCTTGACCCACCACCACATTTTAATCCTCCATAACCATAAAATGTTTCAAAGACATGTGTGATTATTTCTAATAGTTGACCATGGTAAAGGTATTAATAGAGAGAAATCTCACAAGCAACATTAGAGTGATTTTTTCAAATTCTAATTTGGAGGAATATATTTGTGGGATCATTTGAAACATCTTACATTTGATACATTTGTGTAAACATTTTAACATGATCATGGCCAATGAGTACCTAAAAAGTCCTTAGGTGCCTCTTTCTAAGTTCACTAGAAAAATTTTAATTTTTAAAAACCACTGTTAAATATATGCACCAATAGCTAACCTCTAAAATAGACCAATGGAATTGTGTAACCAATACTTGATCAGGTAAAGTTCCTTCTGTTCCCCTGTGAGAAAAGAAAAACACTGTATAAATTGCTTAATTTTACATTCTTGTAAGCTTTTGCATTATGTTTGGCGAATGTGGATTCATTTCAAGTGATGCATGAAAAAAAGTTAGCAAAAACTTTGATGTGGAACAGAGTTTAGTATGGTGTGGGATCTTAACCCCATAGCAACAGTTGCCTATGAAAGGTTACCACTCATTTGCTGTGATTGTGCCTCTTTTGCACTGAGAGTGAGAATAAACCCCTTTGCATTTGAAGATTTCCTTTGCTTCAGCTGCCAAAACAAAGGGAACTCCGGGCCAACCTTTGCTTTTTTTCATGTAGACTCCCTTTGAAAAAGAGAATCTTACGACTTTCATGTAGAAATCCTTCCTTTGTTCTCACCTATGCTTTAATAAAGGCTTGCTTCATAGGAGCAACTCTCCGGAAAGATTAAAATGGGCGGAAAGAAAAACAAATGAAGTATCGGGAATGGTGGAGAAAGAGGGGATTGTTGGGAGAAAGCCAAAGGAGGCAAGAAAAGTGGATGCCAAGTATTTTTATTTACAGGGGAATGTTGAAGACTGTTAGTGCAAAACATGTCAGACAAAATAGAGGCATGTAGAAAGTATGAAGAATTGTAAAAGGACTGTTGTAATGTATAGTCACATTGAGTCATGTAAGATAAAGCTTAGAAATGTAGCAGTGGTTAGTTTATCCACACAAAACCTGGCTACAATGAATTAAGGAAAAGGACGGAAAAGAGGAAAAATGTATTTCATTAATAATAAAGACAAATAAGCCTTAAGTACTGATGTTTAAATTTATATTTGTCTTGGTAAAACATTCCTTGCAATAGTTCTGGATTGCCTCTGAAATATGTGTAAAAATCAATGCATGACATTTATTAGAAATTGTACTACAAAAACATACACTTTCATTTTCCTTTCTTTTGTCCACCACCTTGACATAGACAGAAACCAAAAAATATTGGGCAATTTTCAACAATTTTGAATTGCATTCGATATATTTCTAATCACATAATAAAATATTTGGCCCAATTTTAAGCATATTTTTTTTTGTTTTTATTTTGTTTTATATTTTGTTATTATTATTATATTCATTTAACCCTAAACAATGACTTCAAATGGTAAAATTAATGAAAGCACTTAACATCATCAATTGGTTCTCCTCTGTTAAACAAGTACCTTATATTTTCTACATAATTTCAGTTTGATTATGAATTCATTTTCCTTCATATAATGCAGAAAACGAATTCCATTTGGTTGAGTCACTTTTCTAAATATTCCATGCAAATACTATAGAGATTTTTTTGTTTTGATAGCAAAGTTTTCACGTTCAGGTACAAGTCCATCATTTTTTTGTTTAGCATTTCCTTTACTCTCATTGGTATGGCATTGTGATCCATCCATTTTGTGGTAATTTCTTTCACTGAGATCTAGTACTTTTGTTGCCAAAGTTCCCCTTCAATCCATTGTGTGTATGTATGCAAAAAACAAACAAAGGTTGCAGGAAGCAAAAGTGAATTTCACTAAATCAATAAACTATTAAAAATATTTGAGCATGGATTCTGGAGCAAGCATGGATTGGTAAAACCTTCAATGTGCTAAAGTTAGCCTTGTCAGGGTGATCCATACCTCATTGGCTACCAAGAAATTGGAATTGCAAATCTTCCTATTTCTGAAAGACATTCTGTATAACATACCTCAGTAATTTTTGTGATAGTTGCATAAAACAAAATGTCGTATGTTATAAAAATTTGGATATTGAGGCAAATTTATGAAAATATTCTGGAAAATAAATTTCATACAAAAACTTCAGACAATCTGGCTAAAGGGAATGAATGGTTACCTTATTTTAAAAGCAACTGTGATTATATTCTTACCTTCAACTTAAACTTAAACCACCTAATACTCATAGATTTACTGTATGTACCTACTTAGTTTTTTAGCATGGTATTAGGGTAGTTTTGTCATGTCATGAAAGCTTTACTATGTCTTGGAACATATTTGCAGTTATTCATTGATTGCTTTTAATGTGTGGTATATCAAATTGGGCAATTTTGGTATGAGGACAAACCTGTCATGAGAACCTACCCTAATCAAATAATTTGTCGAAGGAGGTAACCCATATTCAACTCAATTTTTAGGCTTTAAATGAAGACCTAACCACGGAGAAATACATACCTGCAGCATCACCTCGATCATCAGATCTAATTGCTGCCTATGATGAGCGGGGCCTTGTTACAACCTTCAAGTTTGGAGTGCTGTACCAGCGTTTTGGTCAAACTGCAGAAGAGCAATTGTTTGCGAATCGTGTCTCATCCCCTGCCTTTGATGAATTTCTTCAACTTTTAGGGACACGAATAAGACTCAGAGAGCATACGGGGTGAGTATGTTAATTACATATGTACTTATTGCAAATATTGCACTTCCAAATTTTTCACTTCCATCTATGTGTAGACAGAATGAAAATTTAGCGCTGCTAAAGCATTCACCGTAAAGACTAGATTTCTTTAAAACGATGTCTTAACTACAAAAAATTTACTAATGGAAGAGATGCCTTTAGCATGTAAATTTATGATTATTTAGCATTAGAACTAGTTATTCTGTATTTCTATATGAGGTCAGCACATCCCGTAAGAGGATTGTTTGCTATCCCACTGAGAGCTGAGGTACATCTTTATCAATGGAGCCACCCCTTTAATGGGTGTATGGTTAGTCAGGGTCTACAGGAAATGGGGGCACTGATTTATCTAATATTTTTTATGAAAAATATAGTGACCTTTCCAATTTGGCCGTGATGAAAGTCATAAAAACTAGCATCCATGTGCCATCTAATCTATTTGTTGGGGAAATGTAGATGGTTTGAGAAATTAATTAAATATAGCAAATCCTGCCAAGGTAGAATTTCAGGGGATAACATGATATTTCTGGGATGTGCAGGCTTTCTATTTTAGATGGGTCTAAGCAATCAATATGAACTGTAGTTATCAACCCAAAAGGCAGTTTGATAGGTTAGGGTAGAGCTTGCTTAGTACTAGCATCATATGTAATTCAGACACATCATGATATGGGGGCCAATTTATTTTGCTGTGCTGCGCATGGTTTCCCAAGAAGATCTGGTAACCAAAAATTCACGTGGCTGAGGGTGCCCCGAGGCATCCCCAGGAAGAGATCGTTGCATAAATTAAAAAAATGAAAGGCTTAACCAAATGTATCTTAAATGGATAATTTACCTCTAAAATTGTAATAGACCTCAAAAAGTAGGAAATTAAAAGAAAAAAGGGGATTATGATCACATGTGGTGAAGTGCTGCAAACCTCCCAAGTTGAGAATGGGCTAGCTGGAAAAAATATCTCTCTGAAATTATTTCCATCTTTATCAAATTAAATGCAACAGTTTCAAATGATTTTAGCTATGCCAAATTCTTTCTCTTGACAATAGGATGGTCTGAAAATATTGCAACTCGGAAAATTTCAGAAAAAATATCTTGTATCTTTGTTAGGTCAGAAACTTTTCAGGCCACCCTTGTACATCGGCACTTTATTTCTGAGAGACTTATTTGAGAATAACAGTTTCACTCGATATATCACAATTCCTATGTTACACACATACACATTATATCAGTGTGCACTCTGTCCCCAAATTATTTAAATAATGCATCCCAGCGACTGCTGCATAAATGAAAATTGTGTTAGGTGCAAATTACTGTATTTAAGTGTGTCTATACAGGAGTTGAAGAGATCAAAAAATCATCCTAGTCAATGTCATATTTCATTTTTTAGGTTAGCCTAAAACTTAACTCTTAGTCTTTCCTTTAGAATGTGAAATTCACAATTTCAGAGAAGGGAGATGCAGTACTCGTGCTGCTTGTGGTTACCCAGGAATTTTTTGTAATGCAAAACACACATCACCTAGTAGAGAGACTGTGAAAAAGAATAAATCCTCTGGTGCATACAGTGAGAAAAGTTGTGTAATTTTAACAGTACATAGACAACATGGGAGGGGATATCTAAAGTCTTAAAATAATTCTCCAGACTGCACAAAGTTGAAGTGAGCCTGAATCTCTTGGAAATTTAGAACTGCCTGAGTGAGAGAGAGATTGATGTCTTTTTAAGAGTCCTGGTCCTGACAAATGAAAACATTCCCAAACTCACCGTAGCCTATGATATTTCATTGGAGCGACTCAGTGCCGGGGCAAAATAGCAGTGAATATATAATGGAAGGCAATATTAATTTCCAGAAAATGGCAGGCTCTAATAGTATTTATCACTATTTTTATAATTTTAGCACTGCAAATTTAACCAAGATATGTTACTTTCAACATTTTGATCCGAACCTAACAGAAAATACCATGTCATTTCAGATACCTTTTTTTTAACATTTTGAAACATTTCAAAACAGCATGACTGAGGAAAAGAACTGAAAGCATACTTGTTTCAGAGTAATTTTAGGGCCCATTGGGCCTTGACACACCCATGCAATTAAACACACATTCAGTTATCCTCACTTAGAAGTTGATGGGAGCAGAGCAGTTTTTCCTCTCCATCAGTTGCTGTTGGAGAAGTGGAAGTCTACAATAAACTTTCTAAATATGTGTAAAAGTTATGCATACATATTTGTGCAGAGGCCTCAGCCTCATTTTTTCATAGTTGCTCTGTTTGTAGCAGGGCTTGGTATCTAGAAGCATCCACACTAGCCAATCACCTCTACCAGATTGTATCTATAAAATCATTTGGCCATTTTCCTATACATCAATGTAGAAATGATTCGGTGAGTCGATATATACATTGCAAAATAAATTTCTAGCAAGTAGGAAAGTGAAAGAGGTTATTCTTTAAATGTGGATGTCTTCCACTATATCTGACCTGACTCGGTGTACTTTTATTAGTTTTATATCTTAATTCTCTGTCAATTTTCCTCTCTATAAAAGATTGTGTAAAGATTTTTAATAGCATTAATATCATTGCCACTTCAATGGTCAGCCATGATTGCAAGGGGTATTATGCTCACAAAAAGAAATTGGTGCTAACATACTATGAGCTCCAAAAGAAAATGACTAAAAGGATTGGGTGGAGACACTTCAGTAACATTAACCAGCAATTTATCAGGTGATATTGCAGCTTATGCTGCCTACAATGTAATGTCAGGGTGAATTTAACTCATGTTACTAGAGTTAGTATATTAGCTAAATTGCTGCATTGATTTGCTGGTAGGCAAGCAGATGTGGTATTTTTTTTAAGTAATTGGTGCTGCTGAAAATTCACTACAATGGTGATTCCAGTGGATAGCACATTGTGTGGCAATCACACTGTGCTGTCCTAATGTTTATACCATGTGTAATATTCTTCAAGCATAGAAAAAATAATATTGAAAATTGTGCTTATCAATGGGTATGGAAACTCTGAAACTCTTTTGAAGTAGTGGCCACTTACGTGCAGATAGTCTATACTTTAATATGTATTTTTAAGAGAACAGGACATATTTTGTCAAAATATGTTCAATTTAGGTTTGAGTGGTTTTTGAACAAACTCTTGTTCTTATTTTGGGGTATTTTCTGTCATGTTTTAGCATATTAATGTCTTTTATCAGAGTAACTTTGCTAATGTGTTTTTCGAAAGCTATAGGATACAAATAACCTCTTCCCTTGTGTACAATGATTTATTTTCTGCCTTAAAACACTCTTGATCTTTAACATTAAAAAATCCAATGATATTTAAATTTATTGTATTGCCCACTTGCATCTTTTCTTATGCACCTGTCTCCTTCTCTTAGGCTTCTTTATTCATCTCTTCTTCATAGGACTTCTTTCTGTCTCATTTACTTCATTCTATTGTCAAGATCTTTCTTCTTTGGCATAAAATTCACGTCATTGTGATCCTGACTTTTCTGCTGCAATTATATTCCATGCCTCATTCTCATAGAAATGTATACTCACAATATGTGTTAATGACGTTTTTTCTTACTTTCAGGCTGACTAATATTAGCTGTCTGTCAAATTTTCTACTAATTGAATGCAATATTTCTTGTGTTGTCCTGCTTATTATGCATTTACTTCTTCTTGCTCACATCCTTGGCAATCCTAAATCTCAGGAAATTATGTTATGACACTCATTATCTATGATCTAGTCTATAATTAATCATGTTTTCTTCTTTTCTATTACAAATCATTATTTATATTGTATTATAATTATGTAATTGAAAATGTGTGCACGTCATTAATTTTCGAAATGTCAACAAAACCTTTGCATACTCTCTTCCCTCTGTGCTACTGCTGCAACGTCGTTATCATAGCATAATCATAGCATGCTGTTTTCTTCTTATGGTATATTTGATGGGCCTGATTGTATAAACTTCAACCTGTTAATATGCTGTGATTGATATTTCATTTGTATGGAGTTCATTGTAATAGTACTTGTCAATTCTTTTAGCTTCTCACCTTTCATTGTGTTGGACAATCTTGCACTTTGTCACACTAGTTTCTTATCTTTTCTAAGTTTACCTTCATTGCAACTTGTGCTCATTCCTTAAAGTATGTAACTATGTTACCCTTATTATTTATTTTTTTGAATTCTTGTCAATTTGTTTTTCTTCTCTTCCCTCCGGTAATTCCTGCGTGATTCAAGTGCAACAGCTTTACTTTTTCTCTTCTGTGACATTCAAACATTTTATTTTGCTTTGCTTTCTTAATAATGCAACCATTTCAGAGAGTAAAAATCATTCGCCTTGACCGGGATTCGAACCCGGATCCCTCGATATCCGGCCGAGTGCTTTAACCACTTAAGCTACCGAGACGTCCTCTTACACTCTGAAATTTTTTTTTAATTGAAACTGAAAGATTTTTACTCTCTGAAATGGTTGCATTATAATGCACACATAGCGGGTGACTCCGTTAAAGTTACTGTTACAGTTTCTTGAAATTTGCTTTCTTAACTTGATTTAACCCATCACTTTGTTTTTTTGCATCATCATTCAGCTTCCACTGAAAGGCCAACTTTTCTTCATGTCTTTTTTTTTTAATTTGACCAATCTGTGTCTATTTCAATTTGTTTAATTTCAGTTGGCTCGTCAACTATTACAAATTGCAATCACTTTCAGCATCAATGACTGCAGTTTTTTATGAGTCTGTTTTATCAGAACTTTGTAGCTCTCTAGATGTCAATTTTGAGAAAACCAGGGAAGGTAAATTGGCTGAAAAGGGAGATCAAATTGAAACAGAGGATGGAAGAATTTTGTGGTTATAGTTGAAAACAACGGTAAATGTGAAATTTAGAGGTAGAGTTTGAATAAATTAAAGGATATAGTATATTTAATCATGGAAACAAGAGGGAGAGGATTGGGATTTTGGACTTAATGTAAGGAAACTATAAATTATTATCAGAAACAGAAATTAGGTGGTATTAGAGGGTTAAAAGTGTTCTGAGGCTTTTTTTAACCAGGAAAAAGTCTCCCAGGACCTGTTACTATCTTTCTCTACTCTGCTAACAAATCATGTAAAACTGAACAGTTCAAAGGAAATTTGAAATTGTTCCACAGTACATTGATCAAAAGAGCCTTCTTCAGTTAGTTTATTTTGTTTTTCCCTTTAGTTATTTCCCCCTTTCTTAAATCCGTTGATAACTATTTACCAATTCTCATTTCAGCTACCGAGGGGGCCTGGACATCCAGTATGGGCAAACAGGAGAGGAAGCTGTTTATGAAGTGTTTAAAGAGCGAGAATTAATGTTTCATGTATCTACTCTACTTCCCTACACAGAAAATGATCCACAACAGCTTCAAAGGAAAAGGCATATTGGTAATTACGATATGAAGAAATGTGTTGTGCTTTATTAACATTTCCCATTCACTCACCGACATGAGGAGTATTTGGGCAGGTGCATATCCAAGTTTTCCAAAGCATAGGGTTATCCTAGGGCAGAGCAAAACCTTGTTGTATCATATAGAGGTGCATCCATAACATGCATGGAAGAAAACTGGGCAGTGAATCATATGCTTCTGTTATTCCATGGTCTTAGTGTGAAGTCTCTAGTTTAGCAAGATTCATGATAGATAAGTTTTTAATTTTTTTCATGCTCACTATTAAGTAGGACTTAATGTTATAAGAATATTTAACCATATTGTGTAGCCTTTTAGGAGTAGTATTCACTTTTCTCTTAGAAATTGAATGCACAGAACAGTTTGCCCTGTATTTTTTAAACCGGCACAGTATTTTATGTTAATATGCATTAATTCTATGATACCCTGTATGAGAATTTGTCTTTAAATTCATAATTTTTTTTCTTTCAGGAAATGACATAGTGGCACTCGTTTTTCAAGAATCAAATACTCCATTTACACCAGATATGATTGCCTCTCATTTTCTTCATGCTTTCATTGTTGTGCAGGTTATAGACCCATGTACTTCAAACACAAGGTTTGTTCATATTTTAAGTATTCTGTTATTTTCCAGCCTTTCATTAGACAACCATTTTATTTAGAGGCATGACAAGTTATTTTTCAAGATCAACCCTCCAAGAGAATTGAGCCGATTATAACATGTTTTGAGTTGAATTTTAGCCAACGGGTGATTCTTTTTCATTATTAATTGCAAAAAAAACGTGCAGCTTATATTTGAACTAATTCAGTAAATCCTTGGAGTAAAATTATATAGATGTTTTACATTGCATTAAGTTAGTAATTATCTATCAAATAGAGTTTTATTTTTCTATTCTAGCATTTCAACTCAGCCAGAGTTTTAATGCGCTGGGCTCATATTTTTGGTATTTTGAATTAGCACTCTTAAAATTGAGCCTTGTAAATGAATTTGCAATACTAAACCTGAATAAAAAAATTCATTGTAAATTGTAAGCTGTAAAATATTGGTTTTAGGTTTTAACAGAAGTTTTGTTGTATTCCAGGTACAAAGTTAGTGTGACTGCTCGCGATGATGTTCCAAAATTTGGACCTACTCTCCCCACCCCAGCAATATTCAGGAAGGGACCAGACTTCAAAGAATTTCTTCTCACCAAACTTATAAATGCAGAAACTGCCTGTTATAAGGCAGAAAAATTTGCAAAACTAGAGGTAGGTAATTAACAAGTGATATTTTGTTGTTAACTTTTCAGTGGTCATGTAGGCCTAAAATTAAAGGCATAGTAGATTGCAGTATATTTCCTTATTTTTGAAGCAACATTAGTTTTCTTCCAGTACCTTAGAAGGATATCATAATTAATTACATATGTTGTTGTTGGTAGCAATCATTGGTGACCATTTTAAATAGCACATAGGAGTAATCTTATTTTCCTTGATCATAAACTCAAGGTGCTATTTAAAAGCATAGATATTGGTAAATAAACTGTGGAGGGGACTAGAAAATTGAATTTTTTATTATCTGGATACTAATTCAGGAAAGGAATATTATAGTAATTCTGTTTTTAGATACATCATCATGATACATTTTAAGATTTGTTAATTATTTGCACATTTTAACCCTTATTACTTTTGAGCATGTATATCTCATAATGATATAATCAGAGGAAAACCATTACCTTGAAACTGAAAGACCATACAAAAAAATATTGATTTTTTGCAAGTGCCCCAGCAGATATTTATTATAATCTAAAAAAAGTATGATATTATGAATAGAAAAGATCACTTTATTATTAGTCTTAATGAATAGGCTACCATTTAAGATAGGTTTGGATTGACTCAACACCATTACATTTTATAGCCTTGCCTAACAAATGGAGATCCTTACAACCGGGGATTCCATAATACAATAAACTCTTTTTCAATTCCGCATACATTTTATCTCCCTCAATTCTATCCAACAAGCCTATCCTTTTCCTCCGCCTACCTTGCTTGCTTAACATTCTCCCCTCTATTACAGTCTTCATCCCATCACCTGTCAAAATGGTCTGGATCCCTAGATCCTAAGGAGGCAAGAAAAGTCCTTGGCCCTTTTTGTCTCCTTGGGATTTATCCCAACAACCTCCTCTTCCCTCACCATTCTTAGTACTTTATTTGTTTTTCTCTACATTTGCCTTGCTTCTCATGCAAACTTTTCCACACCCATATCTCAAAAGCCCCCACTCTACACATCATCTTGCTTCAATGACCCAAGTTTACACACTGTGCAAAGCCACACTCTCTATCAAAGTTTTCAATAATCTTTTCTGAACATTCTTACTCAACATCTCTGCCCATATATTCCCTCATCTTTGTAAAAGCTTCTTTACTTAATTCAATTCATCTTCTGATGTCCCCATAACTTTGACCATCTTGGTCCAAAATAATGCTGAGAAATGGTTAACTGTTCCACCTGCTCTAGTTTATCCCCTTCATTGTTAACATTTTACTTAGCTTTTTTCTTTCTCCAAAACTGCATAATCTTTGTTTTATTTGCATAGATTCTCATGTCATACTTATCACTCACTCATTATGATTCCAATCCCTTGGCTAACTGGCTAACTAAAGGTAGAGCATCTATAAATTTAACTGATATTATGGATTCCCAGCCTATTTTCATTCTTGTCTCCATTACTATTACCTGATATATCATATAAATTACTCCAAGCATCCAAATTTTCTTATATAATAGTCAAGTGAGGAAATAATATAAAATCTGTGGTGTTAGAGAATTCTACTGAATTTGGAGGCACTAAGTAGTACATTCATTAATATAATGATATAATACCAACCTAATTAATAACTAAAAGCAATATCTTTAACATGATATATTTCCTGGCTGGATGCATAAAATACTACAGGCTAATGCCGACATTCTTGACAGATTAGCTCAGACACAATATTGACAGATTAGCTCAGGATGAATCCTCAACAGTATGATTAAGGAAACATTCTTTTGTCTCAAAAAAACAGACTCTATACTAGAAATAGAATATATCATTTTATTTTGTTCTAAATCTACTATGGATATACGTTATCTGTCATCTTCTGTTGATTTCACTTTCAGGGTTGCAAAATTTACAATAATAATAGGTAAAAGGTAAACAGAAATTCTTGAGATGTTGATAAATTTATATGAATAGCAGGAAAAAAATTAATTTTTATGCGTGAGTAAGGTAGAGTAGTGTGTCATATTGGTTTTAGTGCCTAATGCAATATTAATTATCCAAAATTATTAGATTTTGAAGATAACTCGTGGTTTTTTTTCCTGCTTCCAGCTACGCACACGAGCTTCCCTTTTAACATCATTGGTGGAAGAACTTCGCCTCAAGTCGCAGGAATTCCTTGGAGGGGATTGCAGTGTTACATTAAATTCAAATAGTGGTGCTAAATGTGATAGTAGTGTTGGTGGCAGTGGTAGCGGAAGTGGAGGTGCTGGAAGTCGCTTCATTGACACTGTTCGTAAAGTGTTAATACCAAGAGTACGTAATCATAGTATTGAATCAAATGTCTTGCCTTCGGGAGGAAGTGGTGGCTCACAGAGATCTGGAAGTATGACTGGAAGGAGTAGCCAGTCTACATCAACTCCACCTTCAGTAAGTAACTTGAAAACATTTTTGAATTTCCAGTGCACATTTACTAAAACATTATATAATAGATACATAGCATTATAAACTATCCTCATTTGTTGAACAATGATGTTTTTCAACCTAGGCTTCAAAATAACACATCCCATAATATTTTTGAAATAATGGTATAGCCCTAGTCTAAATGTTATCATTCCAACAAAATTTGATGTGTTGAATTATAATGACACTTTTGACATAATGTTCATGTTGTGGTGGCGGCAGGGCTCCAAAACATTTTGTATTGGCTGCATTTTAATAATGGAAAAATAGTTCATTTTTAATAATTTTTATTACACCATTTTTTAATTTATTATTTACATACAAATTTAAATCTGGATCATATCTATTTGAGTAAATATCAGTCATGGTTTATTCACAAAGCCCAGAAGTTTAAATTTCACTGTCAGGTATCATGACCCAGCCATGATGAGGGATGACCCAGGCACGTTGAGTAAAATCATTTTTTAGATACCCACATATCTGATATTTCGCTAATATATGCCGAGTAAATGACATAAATATGTAGTCAAACTTTACAAGCTTTGCCTAACCCAAGGTTACAATCACAATGTCATTTTATACCCTGGTAAAAGAGAGTATTCATTGGAGAAGAACATGTAAGAACACTTTAAGTCATGAAGCTATTGAATGGACTGTTATATGGAGGTCTTGTATTATATGTTGGCAGTTTCTACACAAGTGTTCCTCTAGCTAGAGTAAATGAAGAAAAATACATAGATGTGTGGTATAGTATGCGCCAACTTGAAATTTTTACCCAAAGCCGCATAGATCAAACAAAAATGGGGTGCTATATTAGGCCTACAAAATTCAGATGGAATAAAATTTGTGAAATGGACAGACAAGAGACCAGTATTCATATTGACAACTCGCAAAACTCACACTTGCACTGAAGGTGGCATCAAAACAAGATACCGTAATTAGTTACAATACTGCCAAGAGAGGTGGCAACTGATCTGACCAAATATCTTCATCTTTGAAGAAACCGATAAGAAGATGGCAATTCAGCAGATATTTAGTACCATGTTGGTGAATTCTTGGCGTATTTACAAGAAGTTAGGTAGTCAGACAAAGCTGAGCAGTTTACAATGTCATGTAAACATAATATCTGCTCTACTTGATCAACCTACAATTGCTGCTACACCACAAGTGTCAAAGAAAAAGCAACAATATCTTAAGAAATATGAAGGTGCGACAAGAGTAGGTGTAAAAGATGCAAATAGTGCTATTACACAATTAGTAAGATAGATGGAAGACGAACGGTGATGAAAAAAGCTAAAAACTTATTGACGTTATTGATTTAATAAACCAGCATTATGCCTGGGATGTTTTAATAATATTCATAATTAGTACACGTATTTTATTGGAATTTAAATAAAAAACTTAATGTAATTATCCTCTGATATTACTGTCTACCAAATAAAAGACATGATTATCCTCGGAGAAATGAATAAATCCCAAGACTGAGCGAATTTCACTTTTCTATTCCATAGAATTGAAATCATTAGCCGAGAATCCAAAAACTAACAAATGAGTTTAAAACATAATCAATTATCTGATGGGCGGCACTTCAATATACCTTACCCTCCAATGGGTATTGTCAAGTATCTTATCAGGGGAAGTGGATACAGGTGTGACCCGCCATGCCCCCAGGATGATACTGGTGTGACCCACCGGTTGGTCATGCCAGAGTGATGAATCTGGCATGTAATTTAATTAAAAAATAAGTCCTATGTCTTTAACATTATTTTGAACACTTTTCTCTTACATTGAGGGCATTTTCCCTAAAATTTCATTCATTAGCTTTTTGGATGAGTTTGAGTGCAGCTATTTTGTGTGTGATTATTTATCCTTGAAGTTACTAATCCCGAAGTTAGTATTAACCAACGCCCTACTGAATTTTCTTGCATTCATCATGTATTTTATAAACTTTAAATAATAATGAAAGTAATATTTTAAAACCCTAATGCAGTTATTGTTTAAAAAGGCATTCAAAACGCACTTAGTTTTTTAAAATCAAATTAGGACAGATTAATAGGTTTGGCAGATATTTATTGGTTGAAACTGTCCCATTGCAATATGCTCACAGAACATACTATATATCGGATGTCTTCCATACTGTGGTAATGTAACTCAAAGCACCCTTTGATTTTTTGATGGCGTCATTGATAACTGACCATATGCTACTCAACTGCGTCAGTACATCCCCTGTCAATGCCATATGATTACAGAAAGGGGAAAATAATGAGTTAATTCTATTTCCGAAAGGTGTAAAGGTGTTAGCAATTGAACTTTTCCTTTCAAAGATTTTTTAAGTCAGATATGTGGATATTCAAATTCTATCCTGAATGGACTTAAAAGTTAATCTTTTTGTCTTTTAGCCTTTTTTTAGCATTACTCTTATTGTTCAGAAATTTCACTCATTCTATCAGTTCTGTATTTTGAGTCGAAGATTATACATTTTCTATCCTTATCATTAACTGTATTTTCACTGGAGAGTTTAATTATTCCCATACTGAATGAAAAGTACTGCTGGTAATTAGGTGTAATTTTACATTTGTTTCAAAAAATTGTAGCATGAATTTCATGTATCATTACCAATGTACATGTAAAATGTAATGTATAAATATAGTACTGCTGTACTAGAGTTCTATAAGTCATACTATAAATGGTCTAATAAAGCCTTATGCCTCAATCTTTCACCTTGGGGGCTATTGAGATAGAAGTGTTGATTGGGGCAAAATTAATATATGTTCGACAATAATAGTATAACATCCTTATTGGGGCAAGATTTAGAATCAATAGTCCATTCTACTACCTAACTCCTTATCATTTACATTCACAAATAAGTCAACAATCATTGCAACAAAAAGTGCTGATGAATGAATACCAAAAAATGTCAGGTTTTAATGCATTTTTTTAAATGACAAGATATTTTCATGAAGGACTTGTCTCATTGTTTCTATTGCAGACTGGCTCAAGGAATGGTACCGTAGTAAACCGAAGAAAGAGTGGAGATGAGAAGGATGGTCGGTGGGGCAGTAATCCTTCATCACCTGTTTCTAGTCCAGACATACCTACACATCACCATCATAGTAGCCATTTTGGAGGGGGTCATGCATTTCAGACCCAGCAGCAAAGGTATGTTTTTAGTTCTGAGTGTATCCTCAGAGCTGTGGGATAGCTAGGACCAATAAATTTACTCTGAATAAAACTTATTTTTTTAATATCAATGTATTGGAAGGTTCTGCAAGGGTTATACAAGGAGGTGGTTCATTAACAGTCAAAGTTAAAGAACATTAAAATCACAATGAATATAAATTTCAAATCGGAAATGTGAGTATGCTGTGACCTCTCAGTTATTTTATTTTGAAGTTGTAAGAAAGATAGGTTTTCTTCAGTCTGTGGACATATTTCAGAACAATGTACCGTTACACATTGGCCCATATTCCTTAAAACAAAGCCCATAGAGAATTACTGTTGGGTTCTTTCATTGGCATCAGGATTGCTAGAGTTAAGGCCTTTTGTAGTGGTTCCCTAATTGCAATGAATAATTTCGAGGTTTTTGTTTCATTTCATCCCCAGAATTGCTAGTCACCCTACTGATATTATTTATTTCCCTGAAAGGTGACATTCTTATTTGCAAAAAGTGAGACGGGCAGTGATATAACTGATTGTACCTCATCACCAGTGATGAGTTATAGAATACAGCTACAGGGGTGTCATTCTACATCTGGATTGCAAAATATCGTAATTGCATTTATTATCTTAGCATTATTAAGTCCAAATTTATAATTGATCAGGTAAACAGTGAAACTCAGTTTCAATGGCCATAGTGACAATATCTCCAACATTGTGAGAAAACAGAGAAGAGTTGATTGAATTTTTCTTATTTTTATTGCTTTACATAAAAAATTAATACCATTAATTTTCCTCTCTTTTCAGGGTTGCTCTGTCAGAAAGCGATGATTCTTCATTAAACAGTATTGAGATGGAAGGGAATGTTGTAGGGGTATGCCGTCACAGGTCAGGGATTTCAGTGGTGGAAGTTGGTGGCACTGGAGGAACAAGTGGAGGGGGTGACAGTGATACAGGTTTGGAGAGCTTGTCCTCTGCTGACATCCCACCAAAGAATGCATCGTCATCCTGCAAGTACTGTTCAGAGGAGCGTGAGGGCATTGTGGATGGTGGTGGTGTGGATGTGTCAACTGGGTTGAGGGGAGAGGAGGGGTTTCAAGGGACTTGTGATGGCCATCATAACCATCGGAGGCTTATGGGGTTGGATGATGGAGATGTTGGTGGTGATGGCTCAGATGACCTTAGGTTCAATGGAGATCGTCAGCAGCAATCGGTCATCAATGGCTTGCGGGAGCACGTCAGCAAGCTTAAATGTGATAAGTTAGATTTACTCCGACAAAATGTGGTGAGTAAAATATTTTTTGTGGTAACTAAAGCTTTGAATTATTTTCTTCACTGTAGTGATGAAAACTAATTTAAGGTTAAGATACATCCAGGATATGTATTCAACCTTTTGTTTAAAAAACTCTAAAAAAGTTAAGGTATGGATTCAAGAAATAACTTTTAATAAACTGGGAAGACTTCATTCAAAAGTAGGACTCTATGATTGAAATAATAGATTCCAACATAGAAAGTGCCTTTGGCATAGGGTATAATCAGTCAAGAGGACAAGCAGAGAAAAAAGTATTGGCTATTGGCTACTATGAGGTAGTTTGGAAAATATTTTGGATATGGTTCATATTATACCATATTGAAACCCCTATCCTGACTTCTGAATTTCACATGCCATTGGGCTTAGTTCTAGGTGACCTCTACCCTCATCTAACAAACTGACCTTCAGGTTATTGATTGATCAACTGTGGTTATTTTTGTTAGGGTAATTTTATTCCAATTTGAATTAAAGGATGGGCTTTGGAGAGTGGAGGTGGAAATGGGGCATCTGTCATTGACGTCTCTTACCACTTTAACATTCTTAGTGAAAAAACTCTCTCTCTTATCTTTTGCATCTGAAATCCCCATACATGGAAAGATTTCTTCTTTGAGAGGCCAACAACAGTCCGCTCAAATGGTAACACGCACAAGTTTCCATGTGTACCCTCTTACATTTCCGTCTTTCAAAGCCATCCCTTTCCACATGTTACACTTTGCTCTATGATTTGTCAACTATCTACCATCATATGTTCCTGCATCATGGTGGAGTAATGTATTTTAACCAAGAATAGCACATACACAGGGTTGCACCCAAAACTGGTAGGACTGATTTTTTTACTAGAATTTTATTGACGATATACTTACATCGACTTAATAATCTTCAAAGTATGCTCCTTGAGCTGCTACGCACTTAGTATAACGTTGCTCCCATTCCCCATATGCCCGCTGGAAATTTTCTTTGGGGATGCCATTGATGACCCTTGTCGAAGCCTCTTGAACGGCCTTTATCGAGTCAAAACGTCTTTATCGAGTCGTCCCTTGAGCTGTCTTTTCATCAGGGGGAAGAAGAAGAAGTCCGGTGGTGCCAGATCGGGAGAATAGGGTGGGTGCGGCAACGTGGCAATGCCATATTTGGCTAGGAGCTGTCTGACGACAAGCGCACCATGGCATGAATTTTTGGCACCATCTTGGCGCACACCTTGCGCATGGCCAAATCCTGTGAAATAATGCGTTGGACATTGGATGCAGACAGACCCAACTGGTCTGCAATTTCTTCACTGCTTAAGCGTCGGTCTGTGATCAGAAGTGTCCTCACTCTGTCCACATTCATGTCGGTTCTTGCTGTCGACGGCCATCCAGAGCGATGGTTGTCTTCAACGAGCTCCCTACCCTCTTTAAATAACTTGTGCCACTGTGGAACGGCTTAAGGCAGTGTCCCCATAAGCCTGCTTGATCATATCGAGGGTCTCAGTTGCCATCTTCCCGAGTTTCACACAAAACTTCACGGAATAACGTTGCTCTAAATTCAGATTAATTTTGGTTTTCGATGCGGAGAAAAACCTTGCTTCACTAAAAACGGTGTCCTCACTCAACGACAACCCGCAGGCGACTGAGGTTGGTGTCAGTCTGTTGCTAAGAGCCCTTCCACCTTACCCTGCCAGGCAGACCCCCCTCCACCGCTCCGTTCGCGCCGGAGAAAATCAGTTTTACCACTTTAGGGTGCGACCCTGTAGGCAAGTTAAATGAATTATTGGTAAAAACATATTGCAAGTACCAAGCATGACATGTTGTGACTGTTTCACACCTTCCCTTGAGTAATAGCTGTAGACCTTCACTGGAAATCTAGTTAATCCTCCATAATTTACTCGAATTCATGCTTAATTCTATTAAGTTTCTTGTTAGTACTTGTGGAAAGACAAAACTACTTTTTCAAAAACTTTGTGTGATGTGTTTCAAACTGTCAAGTACTATGCACCTGGTAATAAGTGGCCAATAAACTGGTTTATACAATTTTTTACCCCCTTTCCTGACTCTTGACTAAGGGTAAAATTGGCTTGGCTTACCAGCTTCATGTAACTTTCTCATTTGATGCATTGATACCAATTGAGAGATTTCTCATTTGGCAATACAGTCTCTGTAATTAACAAATCTGAGCACTTCATATGTCAGTAAGCAGTTTTTTCTATTCCTGTCCTCTCAAAGTGGAATTAACATATTGTGCATAATGGAGGCTGACAGTGCTTGCCTAACCCCACAAATTGTCTCATCAATAAATAATTCATAAGACATGGTAAGACCTTCATGTAACTCTCTTGCATCATCTCCCACTGGTTTTCCCTAAACGTTTCGGCTTTATTCAGTCACACCAATAAAACCATGGACCAAGTTTTGTTCCAACTCACGCAATATGTGGAAATTAGAGTGGATGCAACAGGTCTCCCTGCCTAGAAATCTTGCAAGTAAGAGAGATGTGGGATGGATCTAGGAAGATGACCCCATAGTCAGTGTTCTCTCTCCATGACCCCACATTAGCTGTGTCAAACAAGGAGAAGGGGTGGGCAGTGGGTGGTGCAATAAACCTCCCACCCTCTCTCTCATTTCCAACCATCCCTATCCCATTATCCTTACTATGATGCTCCATGGCTGCCTTGGACTGTTGGCTCCTCCACCCCTCCAGGGATCTGAGTGAGAGATGTGGGGGAGTTGGGAAAGGGTTCAAGAATGTTGAGATGAGAAGAGTTTGAGAGGAAGGGATGCCATGGGACTCAAAACACCACCTGTTGAATGACACAGTTTCAGGTGTAACATGGTGGAAATTCTTAATGATGAAAGATGACACCTTGCTTTTCCACATTCTATGTGGAAAACCCAAGGGACTATAGCAGTCTTCATATGATAGCCATGGCAATAGTATCCCTTAAGCAAATTATGATAATGCCAATGGAAAGTTGAGTGTTATTGTCATATTGCAGTTTGGATGATGATCTAGGTAAATTATGTCAGCAAAATGGCCAACATTATTATTATAGGTAAATACTGGTTAATGTAGGTTTTGGATGGGCATAAGCCACCATACAATTATCTTGTCTGTCCTAAAAAAACACAAGCCAATGCCAAATTCTACAAAAAGCCTCTCTTTCACTCTACATACTTTTTCCTCCCTTCATTTCATCGAACATTCCTATCCTATTCTTGCCCCTTCCTTGCTTCCGAAACATTCTCCCCTCAATCACAGTCTTCAAAATCCCATTGCCAATCTATATGCTCTGCATCAAATTTTCCTGTCTCCTCATAATTTCTCCCAATAATACCCTCTCCTCCCCCATCATGGCTAGCACTTCCTCATTTGTTTTTTTTTCTGTCCACTTCACCTTTTCCATCCTTCTCCACACCCAAGTTTCAAAAGCCTCCAATATATGCCTATTGTCCTGCTTCAATGACCATGTTTCCATACCATACATTAGTACAATTTTTATTAAACATTTTACCAGCCTTTTCTTAATGACCATGTTTCCACACCATTCACAACTATAATCTATATCAAAGTTTTATGGAGCCTTTTCTTAAAATCTTTCTTCAAAGTTCCTGTCATGAATTTCCTCATCCTTGTGAATGGCCCTTTGTCTAGTACAATTCTTCCCCATACATCCCTACCACTTTGACCATTTTAATCCAAAACACTTTTGAGGAACAAACTGTTCCACCTGTTCTAGTTTTTGCCCTCCTATTTTAATGTTAACCTTTGCCTTTCTATTTCTGGAAAATGGCATAACCTTTGTTTTATTTACATTTATTCTCATCCCATATCCATTGCATTGATTTTTCAAGCCACTCAGCAATGCTTGCAACCCCTTGGCTGACTGACATACTTGAGCTCTGTCATCAACAAACCTGATTTCATGCATTGCCCATTGGTATTTTCCTATGTCCAGTTCTTCCATTGCATCAACTATTTCTTCCACATATACAATGAACAGCACGGGTGATAACGAACAACCCTGTCTTACTCCTCTTCCTAAAACTGTCCATCTGGGCTCTCCCTCCCTCACTCATCCCCGAGTACTTGAGACATGTATAGTTTGTGGATTAGTCTCCTATCCTACAATCTACTCTTATTTTCTACAATACATTCATTATTTTTTCCCAATTCACTCTATCAAACGCCTTTACAAAATCTATGAAACAGGCAAATACATCCTAATTGTATTCCATGTTCCTCTCTGTTAGTAATCTCATTACTGCAGTGGCATTACGCATGCCTCTCCCCTTCCTAAACCCAAACTGATCATTTCCTAAGTAATCATTTATCCTGTTCTCCATCATCTTGTTGGCGATTCTGAGAATGACTTTAACTGTATGCAAAATCAAACGAATTGTTCTGTAGTTCTCACATGATGTAGTATTATTTTTTTTTAAATAGGAACTAATTCTGATCTGACAAAGGCTTCTGGCTAAATTCATATCTCATAAATGCCACGAATTAAGCCATAAGCTATATATAAGGTCAATATTTGGTTTGGAAAATATAGTTGATATACAACGTGGACAATAATAATGATATGAAAATTATGGTCTGTGTTTTTTCATATAAATAGCATGCAATAGCATTTAAGGTAGCTTGTTATATCCAAAAATTAACACCACCTTGCTCTCAAAAGCCCCCATAATCCTGGAAATTTTTTTCCAGGTCATGAATGTTGAAAATCACTTAATGTTATTTGAAAATGTTGTGGTGGCACCCTTAAGGTATATATCTCAGCCACGTGAAGTGTAAAAGTTAATCATGCAACAAAAATTTTCAGGGAGCAAAACAGTAGGGCAAGATGATTAATAAAACTTTTAAAATCTTATCTGCAATACCAGTCTGCTTTTTTATAGCTGTTACAGTGTGGTATTCTCAAAGATCAGGATAAGATATGTCAGGGCAGGAGAACATTGGTGGTTTAATCAGATATATGTAAAGTCCATTTGGTCTAAGCCTTCTTTCTGTACAGATGGGTCCATCCATCCATCTCATACAATGCTTATGCTTATGCAAGGGTAATGCTTATTTGGAGGGGAGACTGGAGTAAACAGCAATCTCTAGGGGAAGGTGCATGTGGAGTGAGAGAGAGAGAGGGTTGTCTGTTTACCCTCACATATCTTAGTAAGTGAGCTTGTTTACATTTGCTAAGCTTACAAAATGCACTCTCATTGATGGTAATTCCAAACTTTGACTTGCCCCTATCAACAATTAGTCACGATGCCTTCTCTGTGAATGCTATGCAAACTTTCTCCCATTCTATTTTAGAATTCTCTTCTTATGTGACATAATCTGCTATGTTAATGTGACATCATCTATGAGGTAAACATACTTGTTGCAATGTAAGGGATGCTAGGTGCCTCCCTTATGTCCCCGCCTCTCTCAAAAGTATGCAAAGCCCAATGAATGATGCTTAAAATGAGAGTGGAAACCATTATTAATCCATTAGAGAATGAAGGTGTTGATCAAATTCTTCTTTGCTGGAGTGTCAAATTCTTCAAATATTTAGTGTATATCAATAAGTAAAATTCATTTCTTTCAGACTTGTCAGCGTGATTTGAAACAACTTCGTGAGAAGGAGATTGAACTTTCTTCTGGTCTGGAATTGGCAAAAAAGGAAATTTACCGCCTAAGGTGTATATTGAAGGAATATGGAGGTGCTGGTGTTGGTATCCTGCCAGTTTCCAGTGAGGCTGGATTTAATGGAGAAGGCTCTCCAGTGTGAAATAAAAATTAGAATTTACTGAACTGCATTATTAGAGCTATTTACCTTGTATTCCACGGGTTGCAATGAGTTTTTTGCCTGGAGTGCTCTTTTTCTTGAAATTCCAATGAAAGAGGATCATAAATAGCATATTTTTGAAATGCATTCCTTAGACTTCTGCTCTCCATTTTTTTAATGGTGGCATAGGAGTGTTTGGCATTTGCCTACAATCCAAATAGGATTGCCAAAGAGTTTTAGTGCTTTCTAAAGTATAAGTTTGTGAAATGATATGAATGGAAGATGTTAAACTATGATTTCAGAATTGTGTACACTACATTTTTGGAACTCATTTGTTTATTGTTTGCATATTTCAGTCTCTCAGGGTTGATTCCTAAGCTAGGGTCAAGTGATATTAATTAAAATAACTCCTTTTTGTTTGCGTTAGTCTGTATGTAATGCACAGGTAATTCTAGAAAATTCTGTATTTGGAGTATCTGACATTTTAATAGCTGTTATGATCTCACCCAAAACCTTCTGCTTGGTAAATTTATGTGAATGTTTCCTCTACTTTAAATTATATATTTAGTTTAAAATCTAATGTCAACATAAATTACTGCTCTCAAGGTGTTTAGATAACCATCACTTTTCACATGTAGGAGCGTAACACATCAAATCCTTCTACAAGCTCCACTCTGTGTATGATGACTTATATGTGTTTGAGAATTCAATGGTTCTTCTAGTGTTTCAAGCCTCCTTTACATTAGTGTTCATTAATGATGACCTGACTTTCACTTTTTGTTGAATATTTGTCTAGATCACAAAGTATAGAATTGCACACCATATTGTCAAATCTTATCAGAATTAGAAATGAACTTCAAGATACTTTTCAAAAGCCATAACATAGTTTGGCAACAACTAAATGTAGTAGTATTTTAAAGGAAATGCAGTTATGCATAACATTTTTGCTTCTGAGTAAGTTATTTATGTTGCGCCCAGTTGTATGGCATTACTTTTGGAGTAGGCTTTTAAATTGTTTTAAATTTAGGGAGTTTTGATACTAGAACCATTGTATTTTACAATGTACAATGTAGGCACAAAATGGATGGCACACAAATTCAATGTATCTAGATGACTTAACACACAATGAATACTCTCATCTTGCTGGTGAGATAACTGTCACACACATTATTCCAGTGAACAATTAGGGTACATAATTTATACATAGACCGATTTAATTCCAGGGATCAGTACCCATTTAAAAATTTCAAAATTTTAAAATAAAACAAATTAATTAAAAGTTCTCAATTTAATGTAATTTGATTGGTACTAATCTAATCACTAAAACATCAATAACAATTGAGAGAGAAAGAGATTTCAATTGTGTTTTAACAATGATAATACAAGTTGTATTTGCATATTTTTTGGCAATGCTTATGTGCTTATCACGACCATTTTAGATCATCAATAGTAGAACGTATAAATGCAAATTGAAAGAAGTCTTTTGTTCAGTGTGGCCGGAATTAGTAAAGTAGGCATAGATCCTTTAAAGTTAGAAATTTGGATAATTAAATTGTGCCTGCAGAAAGATGGAAATGTTACAAAAAAATCCTATAAAGTGGTATCTGCATAGTGAGTGTATCAATTGTGATGGCCTATAAACCAAATATGGTTATATATATTTTCTGAAAAAGCCACTCGTATGTTTACTCTGATTACGCATGCCCAGCTTATTGCCGTGAAACAGTTTTCTTTCAAATGAGCGACAACCTGAGGGCATTCTGGATTTTCCATGCATTTAATAACTGTAGAAGATGGTGCTAATGAATAGCATGGTGGTTTGTCAAACAATAGCATGGTGGTTTATTTTTCTCATTCCTATCTGCCAGTATGAATGATAGCTTTCTGTGACAGCACATTACAATTTACAGTTTAAAGGACACTTTCCATTTGGTTACCATTTTTCAGACCAGATAAAAGGGATTAGATGATAATGTCATAAATGAAGGAGAGGTGAAGTAGTTGATGCTATTACCACTACCCTGTCTACTTTTTACAAATTACACTAGTCACACAGGCATCCAAAACCTCATGATTTTTCACCAGTGAATTGAAAATTGTAAGGTATTTTAATTATTTCACAGAGTACGTGAATGAAACATTTATTTATTCCAAAAATGATCAGAACACTACTTCCATTTTAAGCCCCTGTTCAATTCTGTTGCCAGTGCAGGTCTTTGTTTCAATTAGAGGTTATTTAACATCATGTATATTGTTCTTGGTTGCAGTTCTAACACCATATGCTCATGTTGTATTAAACAGGGTAATACACCATTGAAGAAGGTAGTTTTTCACGACCTTATGGAAATGAAACATTGAACTAAACAGCCAGTAAACATTTTTCTGTTCTACCACAAACCACAACCCCTAATTTATTTCTCCTAGTCAAATATTTGTTGTTGCATTCATTTTATTTTATTCTTTTCAAGTGTAGAACTAACTGATTATACCTTTTATTTTGATATATTAAATCAACCTTGAAATGTAATATGCTACAAATTTAACTTAGTTATATTATACTTCATTCCTGCTTAACAAACATTCACTTACTTGTAACCTGGAATGATTTGAAATGATACTAAATTATGTTTCATATTTGCCCCCAGTGGAATTGAGTTATCTTGTTACTTACCGGAAGAATATAAGGGGTATGAAACATCTATTTTGCTCCTGTCAGGTTCTTAACTTTGTGTTAAGATTCTGGTATACCTATTTAATAATTATCACAGAAACATATATCATTGTGATATTTAATATGTTCATTCATTATGGCGTACTGCTTATGCTAAACATTATTTAACCAAGATTTTTAATATTTTTCAAAAAATATCCTCATAATCATTTCTCTGGTTGGCATTCAATGGCTATTGGTATTTATTGTTTCTTGAAAAGAGAAGTCTTGGAACTTTTTATTGCATAAGTGTTTTACAAGCAAAAGAAATAGTTGAAATATGTACCAACTTGATCCATTATTATGGTAGCCTACAATGGCTTATTCATGTATATTTGAAATCCATAATTGGAGCATGATTATGGAATTTTAGGCAAGTAAATCAGTATATTAAGTATTTTAGAGGCACAGAATAAATACGCTTAAATACATGTGCACACCAACAATTCTGGAGCCAAAATATTTTACATCACGACATTGTATATTGACATTTTGAAGTTGTTTTGAAATGAATGAATTTTATTAGTTAGCTGGAGGCTTTAAGCAAAAAGAGTAATTAAAGCATGCATATTATTTCTAATGAAAATGGTAATGTTGGGTAATCAACTTTGAAAATGTGCTAGATAAACCAAAAATTGATACCTAATTTAGTTCTTGTCATGTTTAGTGATAATGACTTTTATTGAGAATCTTCTTTTATTGATTGCCTTGGGATCAAAGGCTTTGCTTTAATTTATGAATGTAATAATAAGTTTGCTGTGTCAGACAGTATGCAAATTGTGTTATTGTTTAAAAGGCAAACTATTTAGTTACCATGGTCTTTTTTCTTTGTGTTTGATTCCACTTGGATATATTAAAAATAATTTTTGATTTTCAAATACTGAAATCAATTTACTCTACCAAATTTGTGAATACACAAATGCTCATTTCTAAATTGACTGATGATAAAAATTTAGAAATAAAATATTGTTTTGTATATAAAAATAGAAAGAGGTCTAATATATCTGTTGTAGTTTGTCCATGAAAGTGACTGATTATTTAATTTTATTATTGGCTTATCAGATTTTTGTTACTCTTTGTAAGCCTATTTTGATGTTTCTCATGTAAAATTATTTCTTTCCATCAGTTTGAACTAATTACATTTGAGTGTAACATATGGTGTTATTAATTTGATGGCACATCATCTTTGGTTAAAATTTAGTGTTTATTGTATTTATTTATATCAAGTGTATTTGGAAAAAAACTTCTCTGCCATAGATGAAGAAGTACAAAGGGAAAAGCATGTGTATTTTTCACTATTATTGTGGCTGAGAATGTCAATATTTCTCTAATATTATTAAAATACACTCACATTTGAAAAACATTTAATGAAGAAAGCAATTTGTTTTACACCTCCTTCCTAATAGTCTTATCTTATAGTTGATGGAAATATATGCATAATTATTTTGATCAATTTTATGAAATTAAGATATTTGCATCAAACAACTTTTACAGAGTTCTTTCATTATGGATTTTATTGTATTTTTGCTTAATGGGGAACTTGAAACCAACTTGTACATCATCATCAAAACATATATTCAACAAGTCGAGAGATACTGGCTACATTGTGCTGCATGCATTGTGTAGACTTAGCCCCAGAAAGCTGAAGATTTTTTGTTTGAGTGTGTTCAACTGTGTGTATTCAGGAAATGTTTACCAAACCAATATATGTTTTACCCAATTTCATTTTTCTGATTTAAGCTTGTTAGGAGCGATAAATAAAATCAGTTTCAACAATTGTTGTCTATTATCCTATTGTAACTTTAATTTAATTTTTTAAATATCTATTATAATTTCAATGTTTCTAAAATAATTGCAGTCATTTAGACTGCCAAAGTAATATACCCTCTCAGTAGGGTATTTCCTGAACCTTAAGACACTTTTTTTTACTCCAAAAAGTGCTCTAAAGTCAGCCTGTCTTCTGGGCCAGGGGTATACAGGTATAATTTCAGTATAAAAGTGCAAGTCAATTCATGAAAAATACTATGAAGTATTTTTCTCACATCAGGTATAAAAATGGTTACTTTCATCAAAAATTTTGATTGACAGAAAGTTTTGATTCAAAAGTATTTAAGAGTTTTTATATTTTGTTGAAAGTACTTCCTAAAAAACTCCTAAATAAATTGTAATTTTATATAATGTAGCATGTTTAGTTATATCTCACATGAAGTGCTGCTGCAAAACAATACCCTTTGGGGTAACAGGAATGTTGACTCTCTGCTAATACATGCATGCATAAATTGCATATCTCCCTATAAACTCATGGCCTACAGGCATTCAACCTTAAGTGGCATGAGTGTGCCATAAAAGCATAAAAAAATGATTGCTTTTAGTTCAAATTTTGATACTATCAAAATAATAACAGAAATTGAGCAGCACATAAAAAGTTAAAATAATAATCTCGTGGGATCTTGACAAAGAAAATTATCATTATTATTATTACATATTGTATTTAAACTTGAAGTCTTGAATTACCCTTCTGAACACGATAACAAGGCAGCTGAAAGGAGTGTTGGTCAACATCCAACTGAGAAGATGATACAGGAATAGAAAGAGCAGATGGATTTAGGAAAGGTAGAAACAATTAAAAAAATATGCATTCATGTGTTCCTAAATGGCCAAAGTTACCACTGAAACTGTTAAATGAATATGAGGAAAAGGTTATAAGGCACCAACTCATCATAACAGATGGATGGGAAGAATGAAATCGGTTTTCATTTCTTGTGTTGGTGATAGAAAAATTCCTGAAAGGATTTTAAAATAGTCATCATTATGTCTTTTTAAAAATGAGAAATTAGCAATACTCCAAATGGAAGTGACGCCCCAGCTATTTGAAGCACCTTTTTACCCCCTGTTGTGTAAGAGGAGAGCTACAAAAATGACTGCGGAAATGATCTTGATACAGTGATGAAGAATTTTTGAGATTCTACCATGAATAAACTTTGACATACATGTAGCTGCTTATTTTTCAATGTAGCTTCATTTTTCATCATAATCAGTGTTGACATCGAAATACTTTGACCATTGTCTGTCTGATCCAACTATTTTTCATAAATTTTAACCTAAAAAATCAGGGGTGCATCCTAAGGGCCAGAAAATAAGGTGCCCTCTCTTCCATTGCCAGTGATACCAGTGGAGAAAGAATTTCGAAGAAAAATTTCATTGTAATGTCAAATTAATACTGTTTTCAGCAGGGATACACAGGAAACACTAAGGAAAGGAAAATCATGCTTTCAGGTTTCACTTTTTGGATTTGTGTGATGTCCATATTAAAAGGTTTTGTAATTTTCCACAGACTTGTCTATGGATTACACATTACAAAACTACAGAACTACAAAAACAAACTACATAATAACAGGCTTGCCTGTGGAAAATTTTTTTTTCTGTGGAATTTTTTAATATAGACATAAGCAAAGAGACTTAATAAAAATGAAATAATCGAATATGGAATTCAGTGGCAACAAATAAAATTTTCATTTGTGTCATGATGGAGGAAGAGTAAAGAGAGCTTTATGAAAATGTGGCTGTTAAACAGGGCCTTCATTACAAGATTTAGCATGCCTATATCATAGTTGCAAACTGCAAAGAGACATTTTTTAAAGTTCTATGTTTTACCTATTTATGAGTACCTCAATGCCATGTGTCATAAATACTTATTGTTAAGCACCTTAGCAGAATGTAAAATCTCATAGTGTGTAAAGACTAAGATTGGATAAGATTTTGGCGATTGTAGGAGTGAATCAATCTACTCTTGACATTAGCCTACAATTCAAGAAAAGATTTAATGTATGAACTACTAATCCTGAAGATCACTCCAACTGGTACCTAATATTTAATAGTACTGGACATCGTGTAACTTTATCGTGCATTAGGATGAAATCAATTGTTGATTGCCATAGTGAACTAAAATTGATTCCTTGACGTCGAAAGCCTGTATATCATTCACTTAACTACCCAAGTACTCCTTCATCTTCCATACCTACATTGGCTGAAAACAAATGTTGGCCATCTCATTGCTGTCCTTTTCCCCAAGCTTTTTTTTACCAACTTTTGAGAACTTACATTACCTTTTCAGCAATACATAATAAATCATTATTAGGTAATCTACCGGTTAAGGTAGGTTTTTGGATGGACAAAACTATCAAACAAACACTTTGCAACTCCAAACAAAACTCTATCCAGCAACATAATCTACATCAGGCCCCTCTACATCTCTGTGTACTTCTTTCCTCCCTTCATCCCGTCCAACATCCCTATCCTATTCCTGCCCTTTCCTTGCTTGCCCAACATTCTCCCCTATATAATAATCTTCATCAACATCCCTTTTACCGCTCAATACACCTTCCATCCATTTTTCCTGCCTCCATAGGATTTCTCTCAACATACCCCTCTCCTCCCATCCCATGGACTACAACGTTGTCGTGGTGGAAGGGCTTGTCTGTTCCGATGGCCCCTAGAGCTGTGCTGGTGGGAGTAATAATAATTGCTCCTGGTAGGGTCACCCATGCCAGATAGGTCGAAGGTTAGGAGCCAGACGAAAGGTAGTCCACGCAGCGTCAGACCCCATTGGGGTGGCCATTAAGCGATGGTGTCACGTTAAAAACACTGTTGAGGAAGGTAACGGGAAACCACCTCAATTGTCATTCCCAAGAATATAATGATGAGCACTAGAGAGAATATAAGTCTTGGCAACTGCGGGACTAGGCCCAAGAGGCCATGTGCCGCAGAGTCTGACCCCATTGGGGTGGCCATTAAGTGATGGTGTCACGCTAAAAACACTATTGAGGAAGGCAACGGGAAATCACCTCAATTGTCATTCCCAAGAATGTAATGATGGGCACTATAGAGAATATGAGTCTTGGCAACTGCGGGACTAGGCCCAAGAGGCCGTGTGTCGTGCCCGGCAGTGGGGGAGGCAAGGCTTCCGTGGTCGTCATCCCAGGAAATCCTTGCGGGGGAGAAATAACAGAGGCAGGACAGAAGACGCAGAAGAAGACACAGAAGAAGACGAAAGTAGTTAGAATAGGATCATGGAACGTCAGGACAATGTTGAGGACAGGCAAATAAGAAAATATTAAGCGAGAGATAGAAAGAGGTAATATAGATGTTTTAGGTCTCTGCGAGGTAGGATGGAAGGATAGCGGGGATTACTGGAGTGACAATTATAGAGTGATATACAGCGGCGGGGACGAGAGCCAATGAAAGGTTGCCGTAATATTCAATAAATGGGTAGGGAGAAGCGTTGTAAACATAGAGCAAGCAACTGATAGATTTTTACTCATAGAAATTAAAGCAGAGTCGACGAACTTGGTCATTGTGCAGGTATACATGCCACCGAGCAACCACGAGGAGGAAGAAGTCGATAGGTTGTACGATGAGGTAGAGGATATAATCGCGTGTGTTCCTGCAGGGAAACATTTGATAGTGATGGGGTTTGGAATGCGACGGTAGGCAAAGGATGAGAGGGTGGTGAGGTGGGGGACTATGGGTTAGGCACGACGAATGAACGTGGGGAGAAAGCAATTGAATTCTGCAGGAGACAGGGGTTAGTCATCACCACCACATGGTTTAGACACCACAAAAGGCGTAGGTACACATGGAAAATGCCAGGTGATTCGAAAAGGTATCAGTTAGATTATATTATGGTTAGGTACAGGTTTAGGAAAAGTGTGGTAAATTCGCATAGTTTCCCAGGAGAGAAGGCGGACTCTGACCACAATTTAGTTGTTATGAAATGTAATGTCCGTTTCAAGAATATAAGGCAAGGGCGGCAGGTTAGGACATGGAATTTAGAAGAATTAAATGGATTGACGCGGAAGGAGTATCAGCAGGCTGTAGAGAAAATGATGGATGACGGTAAAGAACTGAGAATTATCGAAGAAAAATGGGAATGTATCAAGCAAGGGATATCGAAAGCCGCAAAAGACACTATAGGAACCGTTAACGGGAAAAGGATAAGGAAACTATGGCTAACGGATGAGATGATTGCAATGATGGATGAGAGAAGAAGATGGAAAAATGTAAACACAGAGTTAGGCAAAATAAAGTACAAAGAGTTAAACAATAAATTGAGAAGGGCTACAAATAAAGCAAAGGAAGAATGGTGGAAAACGCAGTGTGAGGTTATGGAAAGTTTACAGAATTGATGCTCTATACGGCAAGGTTAAGTTATTATCGGGAAGTAAGAAAGCAAGATCTGTGCTAGCAGTTAAAGATCAGTGGGGTAAGATAATAGTTGAACCAGGAAAAATCCAAGAGAGATGGAAGGAATATATAGAAACACTGTAAGGTAAAGAACTTAGGCCGACAAGTTTAGACATAGAATAGGAACATGAAGTAGAAGAAGATAGCTTAGGTCCAGGCATACTCAACGATGAAATAGAAAGGACATTAAAGGAGATGAAAGCAAATAACTCCGTGGGGGAGGATAACATCCCTGTAGAACTGATGACATGTTTAGGAAAATGTTGGAAGAAGACCCTATATATGACTGATTCGTAGTATCTATGAGGAAGGAATCTGGCTGGAAGATTTTGTGAGATTGGTGCTAGTTCCTATTCCAAAAAAGGCAAAGGCTACATCATGTGAGGATTACAGAACAATAAGTTTGATATCCTACGAAGCTAAAGTTATTCTCAGGATCATTAACAAAAGGGTAAAGTGTAAGGCAAATGATTATTTAGGGGATGATCAGTTTGGATTTAGGAAAGGAAGAGGTACGCGTGATGCCATTGCAGTAATGAGATCACTAATCGAGAGGAATATAGAATACAATCAGGACGTTTTTGCCTGTTTTGTAGATTTCGAAAAAGTGTTTGATAGAGTGAATTGGGAAAAATTAATGCGTGTATTGCAGAGAATAGGAATGGATTGGAAGGACAGGAGACTCATCCGCAACCTGTACATGTCTCAGACAGCTAGGTGCGAGTGGAGAACGGAGAGTCCGGATGGGCAGAGTTAAGAAGAGGAGTAAGGCAGGGTTGCCCATTGTCACCGGTGCTGTTCAACGTATATGTGGAGGAAATGATTAAAGAGGCATGGGTAGAACTGAAGGTAGGAATGAAAGTTGGAGGGGAATTCGTAAAATCGGTTAGGTTTACTGATGACCAAGCATTAGTTCCTCAGTCAGCCAAGGGGTTGCAAGCATTGTTGAATGAATTGGAGGTTCAGCGCGATAAACATGGAATGAGAATCAATATTAATAAAACCAAGGTTATGCGATTTTCCAGAAAGAAAAAGGCTAAGCAATATATTAAAATAGGCCGGGGAAAAATAGAGCAAGGAGAGCAGTTTACACATCTCAGAAGTGTTTTGGACCAATACGGTAAAAGTGGTAGGGACGTAAGGAGAAGAACAGCGCTGGAGAAGGAGGCTTTCTCAAGGAGGAGGGAGTTGATGACAGGGATGTTGAGTAGGGATGTGAAGACAAGACTCGTAAAAACTATGATATGGAGCAAGGAGGATTTTGAGGTGGCTGATGACGGGGACGTTGAGCAGGGAAGTTAAGGAAAGACTTGTAAAAACTTTGATATAGAGTGTGGCTATGGACAGCGCGGAAACGTGGTCACCGAAGCAGGAGGATAGACGTAGATTGGCGGCTTTTGAAAGGTGGGTGTGGAGAAGAATGGAGAAAGTGAAATGCAACGAAAGGAAAACAAGTGAGAAAGTACTGGAGATGATGGGTGAGGAGAGGGGTATGTTGAGAGAAATCCTATGGAGGCAGGAAAAATGGATGAAAGGCGTATTGAGCGGTATTGACATTTTGAAGAAGGTAATTGAGGGGAGAATGTTGGGGAAGCGAAGAAAGGGCAGGAACAGGATAGGGATGTTGGACGGGATGAAGGGAGGAAAGAAGTACACAGAGATGAAGAGGGACCTGATGTAGATTAGGTTGCTGGATTAGGTTTTGTTTGGAGTTACAAAATGTTTAAATGATAGTTGTGTCCATCCAAAAACCAACCTTAACCGGTAGATTACCTAATTATAATAACCCCTCTTCTCACCCAGCACATCTAGTACTTCATTTGTTTTCCTTTCGGTCCATTTCACCTTCTCCATTCTTCTCCACACCCACATTTCAAAAGCCTCCAATCTATGTCTGTCCTGCTTCGGTGACCACTTTTCCGCACTGTCCATAGCCACACTCTATATCAAAGTTTTTACAAGTCTTTCCTTAACTTCCCTGCTCAACGTCCCCGTCATCAGCCCCCTCAAAATCTTCCTTGACAAAGCCTCATTGCCTAGCGTAATATCTTCTCCTTACATCCCAACTACTTTGACCATGTTGGTTCAAAACACTTCTGAGATACCTATACTTCTATCTGCTCTATTTTTTCCCCTCCTATTTTGATGTACAGCTTAGCCTTTTTCTTTCTGGAAAATCGCATAACCTTTGTTTTATTAATATTGATTCTCATCCCATATCTATTGCAATGAACCTCTAATTCCCTCAGCAATGCTTGCAAGCATTAGTTGCTGACTGAGCAACTAATGATTGGTCATAAGGGAACCTAACCGATTTTACGAATTCCCCTCCGACTTTCAAATCCCACCTCCAAATCTTCCCATGCCTCATTAATCATTTCCTCCACATATAAATTGAACAGCACCGGTGACAATGGGCAGCCCTGCCTTACACCTTTTCCTAACACTGCCCATCTGGACTCTCCATTCCCAACTCACACCTGGGCAGTCTGAGACATGTGTGGGCAGCAGTTCAGTCTCCTGTCCCTCCACTCCAATCCACTCCTATATTCTGCAATACATGCAATAGTTTTTCCCAATTCACTCTATGAAATTCTTTTTCGAAATCTATGAAAGAGGCAAATACGTCCTGATTGTATTCTATATTACTCTCGATTGGTGATCTCATTACTACAATGGCATCACACGTACCTCTCCCCTTCCTAAACCCAACCCTTCCCTCGCACCATTCTTCTTTTGCATTATTTGTGGCCCTTCTCAATTAATTGTTTAACTCTTTGTACTTCATTTTGCCTAACTCTGTGTTTACATTCTTACATCTTCTACATAATAAATTACTAGATGATTATGCTTTATAATTTTTACCCAGAGTAAAAAAATGAAAAAGATGACTACTTTTACAAAATTAGGAAAAAAATTTGAGGAAATTATCATAAATGTTTAAAAATACTACTAAGGAAAGTCATACATGGGCAATGAAATGTAATTGTGTAGTATGACTTTTTCTATTTAACATAAAGTTGAAAACATGGTGTGTGACAAAACCTTTGGTTACATATTCTCCTTTGGAAGGATGCTACGTGCTTTCACAGTGGGTCCTGAACATTTATTGGAACCTACTTTACATCTACTATGAGTAAAACAGTTTCTGGCGCAACTTGGTGGAAAATCTTCATACTGACTTTTAATAATCAAACCCCTTTACTTTTCCACATAAACTCACATAACTTTTCCACATAAAGTTTATGTGGAAAAGTAAAGTGGTTTGATTATTAAAAGTCAAGCTACTATGAGTTTTTTTACTCTCTGATGTCATTGGAATCCTTTTAAGAAAATATATTACAAATAAGGTGGCCTCCAATAGGCCCAGGCCGTGATGAAGGACCCTCCAAAGAAACTCTAGAGGTTCTTCCTGAATGAATCATGGAAATTTATTTACAATAAACTGGTTGTACATGATACAAGCATACGATATAGCCATGAATATCATGTGAAAGGCACATTTGTACCACCATTTCATTGGTGGCTGTCAGGTGTTATATAAAACATAATATACATCAGTTCGTACATCATAAGTACATCAAACATAAGTGGGTCCATAGCACATCCACACCAATTTCTTTTTTTTATAGTTTACTGTAACCCACTTTTCAGCTGGTTTTTTCACACTTCTGTAATCCCTGAATTTCACCCTATTAGATGTGTGGTGTATAGTCATCATATACACAACATAACTGTCTTTCCAATGTAAGACCAGAATGTTCCCTTTCAATCAGTGATTCTGTTCATAACCAAGATATGGGTTGCAAAGCTCCGCGGGAATCCCTATTCTATTTGTTTCCTTAGTCCTCTCCTGGTTCCAGTCTAGAATGATTCAAATTACATTGCAAGAGGGACTTGTATAATACCTATCCATAAACCAAATGTGTCCTCTCACTGCTAAATTGCCCTGAAGCCTCAAAACAACATTTGTTCCTCCGTTTCAATGGCTATAAAATAGGCAAAGCTACATTACTACCCTCAATCAGATATACAAAAATATATCCCTACTAATTCCGTGTGGACGAAAATTACATGACAGGATCTTTGCCATAGCAGGATATTTGCTCCAAAGATTGGCCAGTGATGGCCTCTCACTGACACTCATGTGTAAATTAAAAGCGATGAAATAAAGCAATAGCATTAGGGGTCATCTTCATGCAAACTAATCTACTTGATTTGAACCTTGAAAACTGATCTGCTTCTCTTCATCCTCCATTGGAAGAATCTGCTCTCCCTGTCTGCCTTCCACTTCTTCTTTGTGGCCTCCCACTGACACTATATTTGGGTTTGGCTGGCTGGTTGAACATTCCCCAATTTCAGCATTGCTTTCTTTAGTTTTTGCTACAAAAGTAAAAGAGATAAGAATAATTAATTAGTACTGTTAATTAGCAAATGTTTTTAAGAAAACCTTTCAAAAAACAAACATGGACCACCACAAAAAATAATGGGAAATACATAAACTGAATGAATAAAAGTAATCACCAAAAATTGGAAACCCTCAAAACCGTGAAATGGAATGATTACATGGATCTGGAATGTTCTCAATCCCTATGATACCAGTAACATCCTTGCTATTTGAAATATCATCAGGTATTTCACTATAATTTCATTCTCACAACAGTTCACTAATTAATTCTTCATCACAGTGTGCCAAAATTCATGACGTAAAAGGAAAATAGAATCAAATTATAAAAATCAGACTGAATCAATACTTGCTCTTACTCAGTATTATTATTTTTGTTTGCCAATTTTAATGCAAATGCATGAAATTATATTGTAGCATGCCGTTGGGGTAAATAAATAGTCCAGGAGCATCCTCTAAAAATAATACACCCATTGTACTAAAACAGCAGTGCTTCATGCCTTGGAAATTAAATAAGTTTAATATTGCACTTCCTGCAGCTCTTAGGAGATTTAAGGCAATGTAATATTATGTCTAAGCACTAAGTGAAAAAAATGTTTTTTTTTTAACGATTCTTGACTGAATCATGATCCAGTGTTTCACCTTGAACCGGGAAAAATATTTTGAAAATTATTTTTATTATTTATATTCCGTACAATAAATAACCGAATCGCAATCTATGGTGTCACTATGGAGTCTTGCATGAATTATTTTCATGATGTGTTTCTTTACTTGCAATAGCTTCCACCTTGAATTATTGTTTGAAAACCATAATGGTATCCCTATTAAGATACTGGAGAATTCCAGCAATTCTTTGTCCCTCTATTGAATAGTATTTTTAATCAAACAATTATCGAAAGCTAATATCAATATAATAAACATAATCTATGTACAGAGTTCCTACTCACACTTCAGGTGAAAAACCTTATATCAAGAGCAATTGTCTATTATCTACTAGTAATCATATAATCACCCTACTTCATCTTCTTCTTAAAAACTCAATAACATATATCTGCACATCTGATTTTCACTCTGGTAATTGACCAGATACTATTCGTGCAGCATGTCAAACTTATATGGTGGTAGTCAGATACACTATAAGACAGAATACCGTATTTTCCCATCAATATCCCATTTTAGTTACACTCATAATGAATTTGTAGAGAAACCGCGCGCCCAGGGCTTCATAGTTATCTTGTACGTGTATACCAATAGATGGTAACAAGCAATGAATACATGGAATCATGATTTCCTGGGGCTATATCTACCGTAATTATTCAGAAAATTAGAATCAGATGATTGAAATTAATTCCAAACGACATTAGGGTAAAAAAATTAACAATATTTACAAGCAAACAAAATATGCCGCCTTATTGCTTTTTCGCTATGATTCGTTATTCGAAACGTGACATCACTTTGTGTGCCCGTTTATTTACTATATAAATTAAAATAAGAGAATGAACGAAATAGAACCTTTTGTTTGCTTACCTCGCTTTGTTAGTACTGGCGTTCAGCTGTTTAAGAAACACTCCAAGTTCTATGAAAGTGCCGCCTACATGGAAATTGTTTCAAAATTGAATTGAGTAAAGCTTTTGTAAATCATAATTTTCTCAAGAAAATTACCTATGGAGAAGAAAATTGTACATAATGATGTTTAAGCTAGAAGTCATCAATTTCGCGATTGAAAAACGCAATCGCAAGGCTGCCAGGATTGATCCATTAATTAATTTTAGGCGTATTGTCATTTTTTCGTTCATCTGAGCATTTTTGTAAAGATAACGCACGCATTATCGATGGGAAAATACGGCATATTGGTATACCATTATACTACATCATTAGACGTAAGTAGGTTAAATAGGTTAATAAAAAAGTATTTTACGCTATAGTTCACTGCAACTCACTTGTTATTTGATTTTTTCAACGCTTCTTTGATCCCTCCAAGTCACCAATTTATATGCCTGGCCTATACTTATCATAAAAACTACACATCTGTTTTTCCAACGTAATGCCAAAATGTTACCTTCTCATCTCTCATTCTGTTCATAACCAAGATTAGGGTTTTGTAACCCACAGCTCAGGCTCAGTGGGATTTTCTATTTTATTTGTTAGAAAGTTCCCACCTGGTCCCTATCAGCACTGATTCCAAATCCATTTCAAGTGGGGCTTGTGTAATGCCTGTCTTTAGAAGCACAAGTCTTTCTTTTCAGTATGGATAGTACATACTTCCACGAAGTGAAGCATGAAACAGAAGAATATACACATGTCAACTCGATTTGTGTTTTCTGTTCTAAGTTTCTTATCATTGGAATTTTAAAAAGTTACTTTTTAGTTTTGTTTGATAATGATAAGACTTCCAATCCCATTTTAAGGGGATACTTGTCGACCATGGAAGAATAATTATGAAAGATCAGAATCATCTGAAATTTAGGAATATGTATCATCTACGAAAATATTTTAAACAATTGAAAACTTCTGTTATTTTATATTTATTTGTGTCATGCCATCACCTGCTTCTAATTTTAATTAATGACCTACCATACAATCTCTCAGTTGGTAGCATAATATATATTCAGTTGATACACCTCTGATTCTGACATGTAACAACTCTGGTGATGGCAACACTCTTGGATCACAGTCACAAACATAGGCAAAATACTGGTTTACAGCCAGCCATCTCTTCCAGAATGAAACTAAAACAAATTCTTATATGCTGTCTTAAAAGTGGTAATTACAAAAATGATCCTTTAAAGATATTAGGTTTTTGTTTTCTGTAGTTTCAAGCTACTCTTTGTGGAAATTCATTTTCATTAAATTAATAACACAATGTATATCTCCACTGTTCTTTATTCTCATACAACTAGTTTCAACGCTTAGGTGTCATCATCGGGTACCACAAATAAAGAACAGTGGATATATACATTGTGTTATTAATTTTATGAATATTAGGTTTTAATATTGAAGGGAAACTAACTTGGAATTCTCATATTTCCAAGTCATTAAAAAACTTTCTAGGTCTTTGTACTTGTTAAGGAGACTTTAAGCACATGTGAGTGCTGACTGCATGAGAATAGCCTACTTTCCTTCCTCCCATAGCATGATTACCTATGGTCTTAGACTCTGGGGGCATGCTCATGAAACAGTGGAAATACTTTTACTGCAATAAAAGGCAATGAGAATTCTAAGTAATTCTGGACCGTGTGAATATTTCGGCCCAATATCAAATAGCCTGACAATTCTTACTATCTACAGCCTGTTTCTGCCATGCTAATAAAAAAAATCCTCAATCTATTACTAATCCGGGCAGTCATCAGTTCACTCACATGATGCAAGATCAAAACACATTTCTGATAAAAATCAGTGTAGGTTCAATTCTACTATCAATCTGATATCTTGGCAATAAATCTTTTAGACAAGATGTCAAGTAAGGTCTACTCATCATGACTCAGTAGGTTCAAATAATCATTGAATAATGGTTGTGTACCAACTTACTGTACTCTATCAATGAGTATTTCTAGCTGGAGTTTGAAACTATTGTATTTTAAATGTATTGTTGTCCATTCATTACTTGCTTGCCATCATGTTATATCATTTTACCATTAACAATATCCACATTACCTATCTCAATGTAATGGATGAATGAAAATTAACGTTAGGATTATTATGATCATAAACCTCAAAAAAATGCAAACCTAAATTAAATCTGACCATTGACCAAGATGTATAGGACTATCATACTAGAAACAGAATAAATCTTAATGCTACACTTCATAATCTTACTTTGTACAGTACTGAGCCATTGTATTATTCTTAGGTAATCTGCCAGTTAAGGTAGGTTTTTTTTGATGGACACAATTATGAAATAAACATGTTGTAACTCCAAACAAAACCCAATCTAGCAACCTAATCTATATCAGGTCCCTTTTCATATCTGTGTACTTCTTTCCTTGCTTCATCCCGTCCAACATCTCTATCCTGTTCCTGCCCTTTCCTCGCTTGCCCAACGTTCTCCCCTCTATTACCTTCTTAACTTTCCACTATCGCTCAATATGCTTTTCATCCATTTTTCCTGCCTCCATAGGATTTCTCTCAACAAACCCCTCTCCTCACCCACCATCTCCAGTACTTCCTCATTTGTTTTCCTTTCAGGCTATTTCACCTTCTCCATCCTTCTCCACACCCACATTTCAAATGCCTCCAATCTACGTCTATCCTCTTGCTTCAGCGACCACATTTTTGCAACGTACAATGCTACACTCCATATCAGAAATTTTACGAGTCTTGTCTTAACCTCCCTACTCAACGTCCCCGTCATCAACTCCCTCCTCCTTGAGAAATCCTCCTTGCCTAGTGCAATTCTTCTCCATACGTCCCTACCACTTTGACTGTATTTGTCCAAAACACTTCCGAGATATGTAAACTGTTCTACCTACTCTATTTTTTCCCATCCTATGTTAATCTTTAGCTTGCCCTTTTTCTTTCTGGAAAATCGCATAACTTTTGGTTTATTATTATTGATTCTCATTCCATATCTATCGCACTGAAATCCAATTCAATCAGCAATGCTTGCTACCCCTTGGCTGTTTAGATGAGTTTATTATGGTAAACTAATACTGCATCAGCTGTCCTCTACTATTTTCATTTGGTCTTTTTTGATGGATCTTATGCATGTATTTACATATCTTCTAGAACAATAAGGCTATTATCATCATTATTTCAGAACTTGGTAGCCCAGTGAGTACAGTGCTGTACCAATGATCGGAGGGCTTTATGTGAAACTGGAGGATGCCTCTGGCCACCATCAATGCTGTTTATTGATAATCTACTTCTAAATCCATTTCCATTACATCTAAAGCTACTTTCAAACAAATAAAAATAAATAAAAAGACCAAAAACATACATATCATCTCCTGCCCCACCACTGCTGCGGTCTTCAAAATCTGGTCAGGTTCTCCTGGTAACTTGGAGTCATCATATTCTATGACTTCTGTCTCCTGACTCTTATTCGATGGACCAGCATCGCCATCAAGAGAATCGTGGACGTTGGCCTTCTTTCCTTTCCTCTGACGCGTTTTTGTCTTTTTAATCGCACCCAAATTCTTCTTCGGGAGTGTTGGGTCTTGGCTGAAGTAACTAATGGGCAACTTTTGCCCCATTTTGGCCTCATTCACTGTTGCAACTTCCGCCATAGCACGCTTCGCTTGTCTTGCCTCTTGTATCAACAATAAGTCAATACTGACGAACGTACTCCGAATTTCATTTATCTGCTGATCCACAAGACGTTCTATATCCTCGTAGATATTCGGATATTTCTCTGGGTTAGATTTATACTCCTCCAGGACGGAAGTATAACACTCGAGTTCATTTAGGGTGAATTTTTTTGTCTCCTTTGATTGAGCCGTCGCGCCTTCAGCATCGCCAAAATCTTCGTCGCTTAACCTAGGCTTTGTCTCAAGTGATACTGCTTCGGCTCGATTCGTATCTACACAGCTCACTATATCCTGGGGTTTATTTTCGGTGTTTCCTGACATTTTCAACCATTGAGCCAAGCCAGATCTAAACTCGCTTAGATATAGCTGCTTCTCGTCTTCATCCTCTGGTTCGAACGGTTCCAAACACAATAACGCATTCTCTAGCGCTGCCATATCACTCTGCATTTCAGTTTTATCGAAATGCTCCATTGTGCAAAAGGATCGCTTTCTAAATACTCTTTCAGTAGGAGTTCGAAATAAATTCACCCAGTTCACTCTCACGAAAGACCACCAGTCACTGACGTCCAGGTGGCTGGGTTGCTGGAGGAGCGAGTGGCGAAGGGGAGTTCCGCGAAGGGGAGGAGAGGCAAGAAACAATGTACACGCACTAAATGATACAATGTTTTCTTTTTTCCACAGCTCTCCGAGGATGTATCTCATTTCGGGAATCAGTTACAACATAGATAAAATGAACGGAAATGTCGGAACGCGATGTCGACGGGGGTATTCAAATAAATACGGAACTAGCTGATCGCTATTGCTACGGCTGAAACTTTTCTTCATAATGAAAAGACTGTCCAAATTGAAACACCTGTTAAAAAACTAAAAATAAGATAAAAATAGTCTTTAACGTGCTCAAAATAAATAATCTTTCAATAGGAGTTCCAAATAAATTCGCCAAATCTATTTATTACTTATTCTAGGTTGGCCGTGTTTCGCGGCATACGTTTAACTTGCGCGTAGGTGTGGTGATGATAATTGGCACTTTTATTTGAAGGCTGCATGGTCATCTCATTATTGATTAAGGTTATAAAAATCTTTTTTATGCATTCAATTTTAGCAAGCATGAAACAATAATCATAATAATGTTCAGGGCAAAGGTAAGTATCATTATTTTCAAAAGTATGAGTCATAATATTTTCCGGAATGAAAATAATTAATGAAATGGTGTAATAGGAAATGTAAACCATAACGGCAGAAAAAGTCATTGAAGTTTTACATTGTAATTTTTTCACATTCCTTGATTTAAAATCGTTTTCTCTTACATCTCTTCTGGCTCAGCTATAGAGAGTTTGTGAGTACACAAAATGCATTATTATTAGGTAATCTACCGGTTAAGATAGGTTTTTGGATGGACACAATTATCAAATAAACATTTTGTACCTCCAAACAAAACCCAATCCAGCAACCTAATCTACATCAGGTACCCTCTTCATCTCTGTGTACTTCTTTCCTCCCATCATCCCGTCCAACATCCCTATCCTATTCCTGCCCTTTCTTCGCTTGCCCAACATTCTCCCCTCTATTATCTACTTTAACATCCCTTTTACCGCTCAATACGCCTTTCATCCATTTTTCCTGCCTCCATAGAATTTCCCTCAACATACCCCTCGCCTCACCCATCATCTCCAGTACTTCCTCATTCGTTTTCCTTTCGGTGCATCTCACCTTCTCCATTCTTCTCCCAACATCCATATCCTATTCCTGCCCTTTCCTCGCTTGCCCAACATTCTCCCCTCTATTATCTTCTTTAACATCCCTTTTACCGCTCAATACGCCTTTCATCCATTTTTCCTGCCTCCATAGAATTTCTCTCAACATACCCCTCGCCTCACCCATCATCTCCAGTACTTCCTCATTCGTTTTCCTTTCGGTGCATTTCCCCTTCTCCATTCTTCTCCACACCCAGATTTCAAAAGCCTCCAATCTATGTCTGTCCAGCTTCGGTGACCACGTTTCCGCGCCTTACAGAGCTACGCCGAGATATCACAGTTTTTACGACTCTTGTCTTCACATCCCTACTCAACGTCCCCGTCATCAACTCCCTCCTCCTTGAGAAAGCCTCCTTGCCCAGCGCTGTTCTTCTCCTTACATCCCTACCACTTTTACCGTATTGGTCCAAAACACTTCTGATATATGTAAACTGCTCTCCTTGCTCTATTTTTTCCCCGCCTATTTTCATATTTAGCTTAGCCTTTTTCTTTCTGGAAAATTGCATAACCTTGGTTTTATTAATATTGATTCTCATCCCATATTTTCCGCACTGAACCTCCAATTCACTCAGCAATGCTTGCAACCCCTTTCCTGACTGAGTAACTAATGCTTGGTCATCAGGGAACCTAATCGATTTTACGAATTCCCCTCCGACTTTCATTCCTGCCTCCAGTTTTTCCCATGCCTCTTTAATCATTTCCTCCACATATACGTTGAACAGCCCCGGTGACAATGGGCAACCCTGCCTTACACCAATTCCTAAAACTACCCATCCGGACTCTCCGTTTTCCGCTCGCATCTGAGCAGTCTGAGACATGTACAAGTTACGGATCAGTCTCCTCTTCCTCCTATCCATTCCTATTCTCTGCAAAACACGCATTAATTTTTCCCTATTCACTCTATCAAAGCCTTTTTCGAAATCTACAAAACAGGAAAAAACGTCCATATTGCATTCTATATTCCTCTTGATTAGTGATCTCATTGCTGCAATGGCATCACGCGTACCTCTTCCTTTCCTAAATTCAAACTGATCATCCCCTAAGTAATCATTTGCTTTACTAACCTTCCTGTGGAATTGTTGAAATGTTTAGGAAAATGTGGGAAGAAGACGATTTGGGCTGATCCGTAGTATCTATGAGGAAGGAATCTGGCCGGAGGATTTTTTGAGATCATTGTTAGTTCCTATTCCGAAAAAGGTAAAAGCTACATAATGTGAGGATTACAGAACAATAAGTTTGATATCCTGCCCAGCTAAAGAGGTGTAAGGCAGGGCTGCCCATTGTCACCCGTGCTGTTCAACGTATATGTGGAGGAAATGATTAAAATGTCATGGGAAGAACTGGAGGTGGGAATGAAAGTCAGGGGGGAATTCGTAAAATCGGTTAGGTTCCCTGATGACCAATCATTAGTTGCTCAGTCAGCAACTAATGCTTGCAAGCTTTGCTGAGGGATTTGGATGTTCAGTGCAATAGATATGGGATGAGAATTAATATTAATAAGGCAAAGGTTAAGCGACTTTCCAGAAAGAGAAAGGCTAAGCTAAACATCAAAATAGAAGGGGAAAAAATAGAGCAGATAGAAGCTTAGGTATCTCAGAAGTCTTTTGAACCAACACGGTCAAAGTAGTACGGCCTTAAGGAGAAGAATTGCGCTAGGCAAAGAGGCTTTGTACAGGAGGATGTTGAGGGGGCTGAGGATGGGTACGTTGAGAAGGGAAGTTAAAGAAAGACTAGTAAAAAATTTGACATGGATTGTGGCTATCAACAGTGCGGAAATGTGGTCACCGAAGCTGCACAGACATAGATTGGAGGCTTTTGAAATGTGGGTGTGGAGAATAATGGAGAAGGTGAAATGGACCGAAAGAAAAACAAATGAGAAAGTACTGGAGATGATGGGTGACGAGAGAGGTATGTTGAGAGAAATTCTATGGAGGCAGGAAAAATGGATGAAAGGCGTATTGAGCAGTAAAAGGGATGTTAAAGAAGATAATAGAGGGGAGAATGTTGGGCAAGCGAGGAAAGGGCAGGAATAGGATAGGGATGTTGGACGGGATGAAGGGAGGAAAGAAGTACACAGAGATGTAGAGGGGCCTGATGTAGATTAGGTTGCTGGATAGGGTTTTGTTTGGAGTTGCAAAGTGTTTGTTTGATAGTTGTTTCCATCTAAAAACCTACCTTAACCAGTAGATTATCTAATAATAATTTATTATGTAGTGCTAAAAAGCTACTGTTATTTCTACGAAGTTTGTAAATAAGGCTTGGGGCAAAGGACAGTAATGAGATGGCCAACATTTGTTTTCCGCCAATGTAGTTATGGAAGATGAAGGTGTACTTGGGTAGTTAAGTGAATAATATACTGACTTTTGACGTCCAGGAATCAATTTAATTCACTATGGCAATCTACAATTGATTTCATCCTAATGCACGATAAAGTTATGCGATGTCCAATACTGATAAATATTAGGTACCAGTTGGAGTGATCTTCTGGATTAGTATTTCATACATTAAATTTTTCTTGAATTGTAGGCTAATGTCAAGAGTAGATTGATTCACTCCTTCAATTGCCAAAACCTTATCCAATCTTAGTCTTCACACACTGTGAAATTTTACATTCTGCTAAGGTGCTTAACAATAAGTATTTATGACAAATGGCATTGAGGTACTCATCAATACGTAATACATAAAACTTTAAAAAATTTCTCTTTGCGTTTGCAGCCTAATTTTCATAAAGCTCTCTTTACTCTTCCTCCATCACGACAAAAATGAAAGATTTATTAATTGCCACTGAATTCCATATTGGATTATTTAATTTTTATTAAGTCTATTTGCTTATGTCTATTAAAAAATTCCACAGAAAAAAACATTTTTGCAGACAAGCCTGTTATTATGTAGTTTGTTTTTGTAGATCTGAAGTTATGTAATGTGTAATCCACAGACTAATTCGTGGAAAATTACAAAACCTTTAAATATGGACATGACACAAATCCAAAAAGTGAAACCTAAAAGCATGGTTTTCCTTTTCTCAGTTTTTCCTGTGCATCATTGCTCAAAACAGTACTAATTTGGCATTACAATGAAATTTTTCTTAGAAATGCTTTCTCCACTGGTATCACCGGCATTGGCGGAGAGGGTACCTTATTTCCTGGCCCTTGGGATGTACCCCGGATTTTTTAGGTTAAAATTTATGAAAAATAGTTGGATCGGACAGAAAAGGATCAGAGTATTTCGATGTCAAGACTGTTTATGATGAAAAATGAAGTTACACTAAAAACTAACTAGCTATACCTATGTCAAAGTTTATTTATCGTAGAATTTCAGAAATTCTTCGTCACTGTATTAAGGTCATTCCGGCAGTTATTCCGCAGTAGAGTTCCTAAACAAAGGAATTCTAAAATGGGTGAATAATAGGTCCATATGCACTTTGTCCCTCCCATGGATTACAACCTTGTCGTAATGAAAGGGCTTGTGTGTTCCGATGACCCCTAGAGCTCTGCTGGCGGGAATAATAATAATAGCTCCTGGTAAGGTCGCCCATGCTAGATAGGTCGAAGGTTAGGTCCCAGACGAAAGGTAGTCCACGCAGCGTTTGTTCCTCAGTGAGGCGGCTGCCAAGGCGTCTGACCCAAGTGGGGCGGCCATTAAGGGTTGGTGTCACGTTAAAAACACTATTGAGGAAGGCAACGGGAAACCACCTCAATTGTCATTCCCAAGAATGTAATGATGGGCACCATAGAGAATATGACTCTTGGCAACTGTGGGACTAGACCCAAGAGGCCGTGTGTCGTACCCGGCAGCCGGAGAGGCAAGGCTTCCGCGGTCGTCATCCCAGGAAATCCTTGTGGGGGAGAAATAAGAGAAGCAGGACCGAAGACGCAGAAGAAGACGAAAGTAGTTAGAATTGGAACATGGAACGTCAGGACAATGTTGAGGACAGGCAAGTTAGAAAATATTAAGCGAGAGATGGAAAGAGGTAATAAAGATGTTTTAGGTCTCTGCAAGGTGAGATGGAAGGATAGCGGGGATTAATGGAGTGACAAAAACAGTGATATACAGCGGCGGGGACGAGAGCCAATGAGAGGTCGCCATAATATTAAATAAATGCGTAGGAAGAAGCGTAGTCAACATAGAGCAAGCAACTGATAGAATTTTACTCATAGAAATTAAAGCAGAGTCGACGAACTTGGTCATTGTTCAGGTATACATGCCACAAAGAAACCAAGAGGAGGAAGAAGTCGATAGGTTGTATGATGAGTTAGAGGATGTAATAGCGTGCGTTCCTGCAGGGAAACATTTGATGGTAATGGGGGATTGGTATGCGACGGTAGGCAAAGGAACAGATGGTGGAGAGGTGGGGTACTATGGGTTAGGCATGAGGAATGAACGCGGGGGGAAAGCAATTGAATTCTGCAGGAGACAGGGGTTAGTCATCACCAACACATGGTTTAGACACCACAGAAGGAGTAGGTACACATGGAAAATGCCAGGTGATTCAAAAAGGTATCAGTTAGATTATATTATGGTTAGGTACAGGTTTAGGAACAGTGTGGTAAATTCGCATAGTTTCCCAGGAGCGAAGGCGGACTCTCACCACAATTTATTTGTTATGAAATGTAATGTCCATTTCAAGAAGATAAGGAAAGGGCGGCATGTTTAGAAATGGAATTTAGAAGAATTAAATGGATTGACGCGGAAGGAGTATCAGCAGGCTGTAGAGAAAATGATGGATGACGGTAAAGAACTGAGTATTGTCGAAGAAAAATGGGAATGTATCAAGCAAGGGATATCAAAAGCCTCAAAAGACACTATAGGAGCCGTTAACGGGAAAAGGATAAATAACCATGGGTAACAGATGAGATGATTACAAAGATGGATGAGAGAAGAAGATGGAAATTTTAACACAGAGGTAGGCAAAATAAAGTACAAAGAGTTAAATAATAAATTGAGAAGGGCTACAAATATAGCAAAGGAGGAATGGTTGAAAACGCAATGCGAGGTTATGGAAAGTTTACAGAATTGATGCTCTATACGGCAAGGTTAAGTTATTATCGGGAAGTTCGAAGGAAAAATCAGTGCTAACAGTTAAAGATTAGTGGGGTAAGATAAAGTTGAACCAGGAAAAATCCAAGAGAGATGGAAGGAATATATAGAAACACTGTATGGTAAACAACTTAGGCCGACAAGGTTAGGCATAGAAAAGGAACATGACGTAGAAGAAGATAGCTTAGGTCCAGGTATACCCAACGATGCAATAGAAAGGGCATTAAAGTATATGAAAGCAAATAAGGCCAAGGGGGTGGACAACTTCCCTGAAGAACTGTTGAAATGTTTAAGAAGATGTGGGAAGAAGACTCTATATGGACTGATTCGTAATATCTATGAGGAAGGAATCTGGCCAGAAGATTTTGTGAGATCGGTGTTAGTTCCTAACAGAGGAATGTCGTCCACCCCCACGGCAATATTTTCTCTCATCTTCTTTAATGCCCTTTCAATTTCATCGTCGAGTATGCCCGGACCTAAGCTATCTTCTTCTACACCATGTTCCTTTTCTATTTCTAACATTGTCGGCCTAAGTTCTCTCCCATACAGTGTTTCTTTATATTCCTTTCATCTCTCTTGGATTTTTTCTGGTTCAACTATTATTTTACCCCATTTATCTATAACTGTTAGCACAGATTTAGCCTTCTTACTACCCGTTAAAAACTTAATATTGCTGTATAGAGCACCGATTTAACCCTTTCTCTGTAAACTTTCCATATCCTCGGACTGCATATTCCACCATTCTTCTTTTGCATTATTTGTGGCCCTTCTCAATTAATTGTTTAACTCTTTGTACCTCATTTTGCCTAACTCTGTGTTTACATTCTTACATCTTCTACATAATAAATTACTAGATAAATTTGCTTTATGATTTTTACCCATAATAAAAAAATGAAAAGACTGACTACTTTCACAAAATTAGGAAAAAAATGTGAGGAAAGTAACATAAAAGTTTAAAAATACTACTAACAAAAGAAATATATATGGGGAATGAAATGTAATTGTGTAGTATGCCTTCTCTATTTAACATAAAGTTGAAAACATGGTGTGTGACAAAACCTTTGGTTACATATTCTCCTTTGGAAGGATGCTTCGTGCTTTCACAGTGGGTCCTGAACATTTATCGGAACTTACTTCACATCTACTTTGAGTAAAACAGTTTCTGGCGTAACTTGGTGGAAAATTTTCACACTGACTTTTAATAATCAAACCACTTTACTTTTCCACATAAACTCACACAACCTTTCCCGCAAAATTGGCAAAGCTACATTATTACCCTCAATCAGATACACAAAAATATATCCCTACTAATTACGTGGATGAAAATTGCATGACAGGATCTTTGCCATAGCAGGATATTTGCTCCAAAGATTGGCCAGTGATGCCCTCTCCCTGACACTCATGTGTAAATTAAAAGCGATGAAATAAAGCAATAGCATTAGGGGTCATCTTCATGCAAACTAATCTACTTGATTTGAACCTTGAAAACTGATCTGCTTCTCTTCATCCTCCATTGGAAGAATCTGCTCTCCCTGTCTGCCTTCCACTTCTTCTTTGTGGCCTCCCACTGACACTATATTTGGGTTTGGCTGGCTGGTTGAACACTCCCCAATTTGAGCATGGCTTTCTATAGTTTTTGCTACAAAAGTAAAAGAGATAAGAATAATTAATTAGTACTGTTAATTAGCAAATGTTTTTAAGAAAACCTATCAAAAAACAAACTAGGACCACCACAAAAAATAATGGGAATTACATGAACTGAATGACTATAAGTAATCACCAAAAATTGGAAACCCTCAAAAACGTGAAATGGAATGATTACATGGATCTGGAATGTTCTCAATCCCTATGATACCAGTAACATCTTTGCTATTTGAAATATCATCAGGTATTTCACTATAATTTCATTCTCACAACAGTTCACTAATTAATTCTTCATCACAGTGTGCCAAAATTCATGACGTAAAAGGAAAATAGAATCAAATTATGAAAATCAGACTGAAGCAATACTTGCTCTTACTCAGTATTATTATTTTTGTTTGCCAATTTTAATGCAAATGCATGCAATTATATTGTAGCATGCCATTGGGGTAAATAAATAGTCCAGGAGCATCCTCTAAAAATAATACACCCATTGTACTAAAACAGCAGCGCTACATGCCTTGGAAATTAAATAAGCTTAATATTGCACTTCCTGCAGCTTTTAGGAGATTTAAGCCAGTGTAATATTATGTCTAAGCACTAAGCACTAAGTGCTAAAAATGTTTTTTTTTAACGATTCTTGACTGAATCATGATCCAGTGTTTCACCTTGAACCAGGAAAAATATTTTGAAAATTATTTCTATTATTTATATTCCGTACAATATATAACCGAATCGCAATCTATGGTGTCACTATGGAGTCTTGCATGAATTATTTTCATGATGTGTTCCTTTACTTGCAGGGGTTTCCACCTTGAATTATTGTTTAAAACCATAATGGAATTCCTCTTAAGATACTGGAGAATTCCAGCAATTCTTTGTCCCTCTATTGAATAGTATTTTTAATCAAACAATTATCGAAAGCTAATATCAATATAATAAACATAATCTATGTACAGAGTTCCTACTCACACTTCAGGTGAAAAACCTTATATCAAGAGCAATTGTCTATTATCAAATAGTAATCATATAATAACCCTAATTCTAGTCGTTAATGAAGAATCTCTTCTTCTTAAAAACTCAATAAGATATACCTGCAGTACTGATTTTCACTATGGTAATTCACCAGATACTATCCTTGCAACATCTCAAACTTATATGGTGGTAGTCAGATACACTATAAGACAGAATACCGTATTTTCCCATCGATATCCCATTTTAGTTACACTCATTATGAATTTGTAGAGAAACCACGCGCATTTGTAATGTATAAAGCATTGGTAATTTATAATTTTCTAAAGAAAATTACCTTTGGAGAAGAAAATTGTACATAATGATGTTTAAGCTAGAAGTCTTCAATTTCATGATTAAAAAACGCCATCGCGAGCCTGCCAGGATTGATCCATTAATAAATCTTAGGCGTATCGTCATTTTTGCGATCATCTCAGCATTTTTGTATAGATAACGCCCGCGTAATCGATGGGAAAATACGGCATATAGGTATACCATTATACTACACCATAAGACGTATGTTGGTTAAATAGGTTAATAAAAAATTACTTTATGCTATAGTTCACTACAACTGACTTGTATTTGATTTTTTCAACGCTTCTTTGATCCCTTGAAGTCACTATTTTATATGCTTGGCCTATACTTATCATAAAAACTACACATCTGTTTTTCCAACGTAATGCCAAAATGTTATCTTCCCATCTTTCAGTCCGTTCATAACCAAGATTAGTGTTTTGTAACCCACAACTCAGGCTCAGCGGGAATTTCTATTCTATTTCGTAGAAAGTTCCCACCTGGTCCCAATCTGTACTGATTCCAAATCCATTTCAAGTGGGGCTTGTGTAATACCTGTCTTTAGAAGCACAAGTCTTTCTTTTTAGTATGGATAGTACAACTTCCACAAAGTGAAGCATGAAAAAGTAGAATATACACATGTCAACTCGATTTGTGTTTTCTGTTCTAAATTACTTCTCATTAGAATTCTATAAAGTTACTTTTTAGTTTTGTTTGATAATGATAAGACTTCCAATCCCATTTTAAGGGGATACTTGTCGACCCTGGAAGAATAATTATGAAAGATCAGAATCATCTGAAATTAAGGAACATGTATCATCTAGGGAAATATTTTAAACAATTGAAAACTTCTGTTATTTTCTATTTATTTGTATCAAGCCATCATCTGCTTCTAATTTTAATTAATGACCTTCCATACAATCTCTCAGTTGGTAGCATAATATATATTCAGTTGATACGCTTCTGATTCTGACATGTAACTACTCTGGTGATGGCAACACTCTTGGATCACAGTCACAAACATAGGCAAAATACTGATTTACAGCCAGCCACATCTTCCAGAATAAAACTAAAACAAAATCTTATATGCTGTCTTAAAAGTGGTAATTACAAAAATTATCCTTTAAAGATATTAGGTGTTTGCTTTCTGTAGTTTCAAGCTCAACTTTGTGGAAATTCATGTTCATTAAATTAATAACACAATGTATATATCCACTGTTCATTATTCTCGTACAACTTGTTTCAACGCTTAGGTGTCATCATCGGGTACCACAAATAAAGAACAGTGGATATATACATTGTGTTATTAATTTTATGAATATTAGGTTTTAATATTAAAGGGAAACTAACTTGGAATTCTCATATTTCCAAGTCCTTAAAAAACTTTCTAGGTCTTTGTACTTGTTAAGGAGACTTTAAGCACATGTGAGTGCTGACTGCATGAGAATAGCCTACTTTGCTTCCTTCCATAGCATGATTACCTATGGTCTTAGACTCTGGGGGCATGCTCATGAAACAGTGGAAATACTTTTACTGCAATAAAAGGCAATGAGAATTCTAAGTAATTCTGGACCCTGTGAATATTTCGGCCCAATATCCAATAACCTGACAATTCTTACTATCTACAGCCTGTTTCTGCCATGCTAATAAAAAAATAACCTCAATCCATTACTAATCCGGGCAGTCATCAGTTCACTCACATGATGCATGATCAAAACACATTTCTGATAAAAATCCAAGTATATCATAATTGAAACAGACAGAATTTTAATGCTACACTTCATTATCTTACTTTGTACAGTAGTGAGCCATTGTATTATTATTAGGTAATCTACTGGTTAATGTACGTTTTTTTGGATGGACACAATTATCATATAAACATGTTGTAACTCCAAACAATCCCAATCTAGCAACCTAATCTATATTAGGGCCCTCTTCATCTCTGTGTACTTCTTTCCTCCCTTCATCCCATACAATATCCCCATCCTGTACCTTCCCTTTCCTCGCCAGCCCAACATTCTCCCCTCTATTACCTTGTTCAACATTCCACTACCGCTCAAATTTCAAATGCCTCCAATCTACGTCTATCCTCTTGCTTCAGCGACCACGTTTTTGCAACGTACAATGCTACACTCCATATCAGAAATTTTACGAGTCTTGTCTTAGCCTCCCTACTCAACGTCCCCGTCATCAACCTCCTCCTCCTTGAGAAATCCTCCTTGCCTAGTGCAATTCTTCTCCATACGTCCCTACCACTTTGACTGTATTTGTCCAAAACCCTTCCGAGATATGTAACCGTTCTACCTACTCTATTTTTTCCATACTATGTTAATGTTTAGCTTGGCCTTTTTCTTTCTGGAAAATCGCATAACTTTTGTTTTATTAATATTAATTCTCATCCCATATCTATCGCACTGACCCTCCAATTTACTCAGCAATGCTTTCAACCCCTTGGCTGTTTAGATGAGTTTATTATGGTAAACTAATACTGCATCAGCTGTCCTCTACTATTTTCATTTGGTCTTTTTTGATGGATCTTATGCATGTATTTACATATCTTCTAGAACAATAAAGCTATTATCATCATTATTTCAGAACTTAATAGCCCAGTGAGTACAGTGCTGTATCAATGATCGGAGGGCTTTATGTGAAACTGGGGGAAGTCTCTGGCCACCATCAATGCTGTTTATTGATAATCTACTTCTAAATCCATTTCCATTACATCTAAAGCTACTTCCAAACAAATAAAAATAAATAAAAAGACCAAAAACATACATATCATCTCCTGCACCACCACTCCTGCAGTCTTCATAATCTGGTCAGCTTCTCCAGGTAACTTGGAGTCATCATATTCTTTGACTTCTGTCTCCTGACCCTTATTCGATGGGCCAGCATCGCCATCAAGAGAATCGTGGACGTTGGCCTTCTTTCCTTTCCTCTGACGCGTTTTTGTCTTTTTAATCGCACCCAAATTCTTCTTCGGGAGTGTTGGGTCTTGGCTGAAGTCACTAATGGGCAACCTTTGCCCCATTTTGGCCTCATCCACTGTTGCAACTTTCGCCTTAGCACGCTTCGCTTTTCTTGCCTCTTGTATCGACAATGGGTCAATACTGACGAACCATCTCCGAATTTCATTTATCTGCTGATCCACAAGACGTTCTATATCCTCGTAGATATGCGGATATTTCTCTGGGTTAGATTTATACTCCTCCAGGACGGAAGTATAACACTCGAGTTCATTTAGGGTGAATTTTTTTGTCTCCTTTGATTGAGCCGTCGCGCCTTCAGCATCCCCAAAATCTTCGTCGCTTAACCTAGGCTTTGTCTCAAGTGATACTGCTTCGGCTCGATTCGTATCTACACAGCTCACTAAATCCTCGAGTTTATTTTCGGTGTTTCCTGACATTAGCAACCATAGAGCCATGGCAGCATTTAACTCGCTTAGATATAGCTCTTCCTCGTCTTCATCCTCTGGTTCGAACGATTCCAAATACAATAACGCATTTTCTAGCTCTGCCATATCACTCTGCATTTCAGTTTTATCGAAATTCTCCATTGTGCAAAAGGATCCCTTTCTAAATACTCTTTCAGTAGGAGTTCGAAATAAATTCACCCAGTTCACTCTCACGAAAGACCACCGGTCACTGACGTCCAGGTGCCTGGGCTGCTGGAGGAGGAACGGGCGAGGGGGGGGGGGTTCCGCGAAGGAGAGCAGGGGTAAGAAACAATGTACACGCACTAAAATGATACAATGTTTTCTTTTTTCCACAGCTCTCCGAGGATGTATCTCATTTCGGGAATCAGTTACAACATAGATAAAATGAAGGGAAATGTCGGAACGCGATGTCGACGGGGGTATTCAAATAAATACGGAACTAGCTGATCGCTATTGCTGCGGCTGAAACTTTTCTTCATAATGAAAAGACTGTCCAAATTGGAACACCTGTTAAAAAACTAAAAATAAGATAAAAATAGTCTTTAACGTCCTCAAAATAAATAATCTTTCAATAGGAGTTCGAAATAAATTCGCCAAATCTATTTATTATTTATTCTAGGTTGGCCGTGTTTCGCGGCATACGTTTAACTTGCGCGTAGGTGTGGTGATGATAATAGGCACTTTTATTTGAAGGCTGCATGGTCATCTCATTATTGATTAACGTTTTAAAAATCTTTTTTATGCATTCAATTTTAGCAAGCACGAAACAATAATCATAATAATGTTCAGGGCAAAGGTAAGTATCATTATTTTCAAAAGTATGTGTCATAATATTTTCCGGAATGAAAATAATTAATGAAATGGTGTAATAGGAAATTTAAACCATTACGGCAGGAAAAGTAATTGAAGTTTTACATAGTAATTTTTTCACATTCCTTGATTTAAAATCGTTTTCTCTTACATCTCTTCTAGCTCAGCTATAGAGAGTTTGTGAGTACACAAAATGCATTATTATTAGGTAATCTACCGGTTTTCGGTGGACAAAACTATAAAACAAACACTTTGCAACTTCAAACAAAACCCTATCCAGCATCCTAATCTACATCAGGCCCCTCTACATCTCTGTGTACTTCTTTCCTCCCTTCATCCCGTCCAACATCCCTATCCTATTCCTGCCCTTTCCTCGCTTGCCCAACATTCTCCCCTCTATTATCTTCTTTAACATCCCTTTTACTGCTCAATACGCCTTTCATCCATTTTTCCTGCCTCCATAGAATTTCTCTCAACATACCTCTCTCGTCACCCATCATCTCCAGTACTTTCTCATTTGTTTTTCTTTCGGTCCATTTCACCTTCTCCATTATTCTCCACACCCACATTTCAAAAGCCTCCAATCTATGTCTGTGCAGCTTCGGTGACCACGTTTCCCCGCCGTACATAGCTACGCTCCATATCATAGTTTTTACGAGTCTTGTCTTCACATCCCTACTCAACGTCCCCGTCATCAACTCCCTCCTCCTTGAGAAAGCCTCCTTGCCTAGCGCATTCTTCTCCTTAAGTCCCTACCGCTTTGACCGTATGGGTCCAAAACACTTCCGAGATATGTAAACTGCTCTACCTGCTCTATTTTTTCCCCGCCTATTTTAATATTTAGCTTTGCCTTTTTCTTTCTAGAAAATCGAATAACCTTGGTTTTATTAATATTGATTCTCATCCCATGTTTATCGCGCTGAACCTCCAATTCACTCAACAATGCTTGCAACCCCTTGGCTGACTGAGTAACTAATGCTTGGTCATCAGGGAACCTAACCGATTTTACGAATTCCCCTCCGACTTTCATTCCTACCTCCAGTTCTTCCCATGCCTCTTTAATCATTTCCTCCACATATACGTTGAACAGCCCCGGTGACAATGGGCAACCCTGCCTTACACCAATTCCTAAAACTACTCATCCGGACTCTCCGTTTTCCGCTCGCATCTGAGTAGTCTGAGACATGTACAGGTTACGGATCAGTCTCCTCTTCCTCCAATCCATTCCTATTCTCTGCAATACACGCATTAATTTTTCCCTATTCACTCTATCAAAGCCTTTTTCGAAATCTACAAAACAGGAAAAAACGTCCTTATTGCATTCTATATTCCTCTTGATTAGTGATCTCATTACTGCAATGGCATCACGCGTACCTCTTCCTTTCCTAAATTCAAACTGATCATCCCCTAAGTAATCATTTGCTTTACTAACCTTCCTGTGGAATTGTTGAAATGTTTAGGAAAATGTGGGAAGAAGACGATTTGGGCTGATTCGTAGTATCTATGAGGAAGGAATCTGGCCGGAAGATTTTTTGAGATCATTGTTAGTTCCTATTCCGAAAAAGGTAAAAGCTACATCATGTGAGGATTACAGAACAATAAGTTTGATATCCCGCGCAGCTCAAGTTATTCTCAGATTCATCAAGAAAAGGATAGAGGGTAAGGCAAATTATTACTCAGGGGATGTTAATATCAGTTTGGGTTTAGGAAGGGGAGAGGTACGTGTGATGCCAATGTAGTAATGAGATCACCAATCGAGAGGAATATAGAATACAATCAGGACGTATTTGCCTTCTTCATAGATTTCGGAAAAGAATTTCATAGAGTCAATTGGGAAAAACTAATGTATGTATTGCAGAATATAGGAGTGGATCGGAGTGGAGGGACAGAAGACTGATCTGCTGCCTGCACATGTGTCAGACATCCCAGCTGCGAATTGGGAATGGAGAGTCCAGATGGGAAGTGTTAGGAAGAGGTGTAAGGCAGGGCTGCCCATTGTCACCCGTGCTGTTCAACGTACATGTGGAGGAAATGATTAAAATGGCATGGGAAGAACTGGAGGTGGGAATGAAAGTCAGGGGGGAATTCGTAAAATCGGTTAGGATCCCTGATGACCAATCGTTAGTTGCTCAGTCAGCAACTAATGCTTGCAAGCATTGCTGAGGGAATTGGAAGTTCACTGCAATAGATATGGGATGAGAATCAATATTAATAAGGCAAAAGTTATGCGACTTTCCAGAAAGAGAAAGCCTAAGCTAAACATCAAAATAGAAGGGGAAAAAATAGAGCAGATAGAAGCTTAGGTATCTCAGAAGTGTTTTGAACCAAGACGGTCAAAGTAGTAGGGCCTTAAGGAGAAGAATTGCGCTAGGCAAAGAGGCTTTGTACAGGAGGATGTTGAGGGGGCTAGGACGGGTACGTTGAGAAGTGAAGTTAAAGAAAGACTCGTAAAAAATTTGACATGGATTGTGGCTATCAACAGTGCGGAAACGTGGTCACCGAAGCTGAACAGACATAGATTGGAGGCTTTTGAAATGTGGGTGTGGAGAATAATGGAGAAGGTGAAATGGACCGAAAGAAAAACAAATGAGAAAGTACTGGAGATGATGGGTGACGAGAGAGGTATGTTGAGAGAAATTCTATGGAGGCAGGAAAAATGGATGAAAGGCGTATTGAGCGGTAAAAGGGATGTTAAAGAAGATAATAGAGGGGAGAATTTTGGGCAAGCAAGGAAAGGGCAGGAATAGGATAGGGATGTTGGACGGGATGAAGGGAGGAAAGAAGTACACAGAGATGTAGAGGGGCCTGATGTAGATTAGGTTGCTGGATAGGGTTTTGTTTGGAGTTGCAAAGTGTTTGTTTGATAGTTGTTTCCATCTAAAAACCTACCTTAACCAGTAGATTATCTAATAATAATTTATTATGTAGCGCTGAAAAGTTACTGTTATTTCTACGAAGTTTGTAAATAAGGCTTGGGGCAAAGGACAGTAATGAGATGGCCAACATTTGTTTTCCGCCAATGTAGTTATGGAAGATGAAGGTGTACTTGGGTAGTTAAGTGAATAATATACTGACTTTTGACGTCCAGGAATCAATTTAATTCACTATGGCAATCTACAATTGATTTCATCCTAATGCACGATAAAGTTATGCGATGTCCAATACTGATAAATATTAGGTACCAGTTGGAGTGATCTTCTGGATTAGTATTTCATACATTAAATTTTTCTTGAATTGTAGGCTAATGTCAAGAGTAGATTGATTCACTCCTTCAATTACCAAAACCTTATCCAATCTTAGTCTTCACACACTGTGAAATTTTACATTCTGCTAAGGTGCTTAACAATAAGTATTTATGACAAATGGCATTGAGGTACTCATCAATAGGTAATACATAAAACTTTAAAAAATTTCTCTTTGCGTTTGCAGTCTAATTTTCATAAAGCTCTCTTTACTCTTCCACCATCACGACAAAAATGAAAGATTTATTAATTGCCACTGAATTCCATATTGGATTATTTAATTTTTATTAAGTCTATTTGCTTATGTCTACTAAAAAATTCCACAGAAAAAAACCTTTTTGCAGAAAAGTCTGTTATTATGTAGTTTGTTTTTGTAGATCTGAAGTTTTGTAATGTGTAATCCACAGACTAATTCGTGGAAAATTACAAAACCTTTAAATATGGATATGACACAAATCCAAAAAGTGAAACCTAAAAGCATGGTTTTCCTTTTCTCAGTTTTTCCTGTGCATCATTGCTGAAAACAGTACTAATTTGGCATTACAATGAAATTTTTCTTAGAAATGCTTTCTCCACTGGTATCACCGGCATTGGCGGAGAGGGCACCTTATTTCCTGGCCCTTAGGATGTACCCCGGATTTTTTAGGTTAAAATTTATGAAAAATAGTTGGATCGGACAGAAAAGGATCAGAGTATTTCGATGTCAAGACTGTTTATGATGAAAAATGAAGTTACACTAAAAACTAACTAGCTATACCTATGTCAAAGTTTATTTATCGTAGAATTTCAGAAATTCTTCATCACTGTATTAAGGTCATTCCCGCAGTTATTCCGCAGTAGAGTTCCTAAACAAAGGAATTCTAAAATGGGTAAATAATAGATCCATATGCACTTTGTCCCTCCCATGGATTACAACCTTGTCGTAATGAAAGGGCTTGTGTGTTCCGATGACCCCTAGAGCTATGCTGGCGGGAATAATAATAATAGCTCCTGGTAAGGTCGCCCATGCTAGATAGGTCGAAGGTTAGGTGCCAGACGAAAGGTAGTCCACGCAGCGTCTGTTCCTCAGTGAGGCGGCTGCCAAGGCGTCTGACCCAAGTGGGGCGGCCATTAAGGGTTGGTGTCACGTTAAAAAAACTATTGAGGAAGGCAATGGGAAACCACCTCAATTGTCATTCCCAAGAATGTAATGATGGGCACCATAGAGAATATGACTCTTGGCAACTGTGGGACTAGACCCAAGAGGCCGTGTGTCGTACCCGGCAGCCGGGGAGGCAAGGCTTCCACGGTCGTCATCCCAGGAAATCCTTGCGGGGGAGAAATAAGAGAAGCAGGACCGAAGATGCAGAAGAAGACGAAAGTAGTTAGAATTGGAACATGGAACGTCAGGACAATGTTGAGGACAGGCAAGTTAGAAAATATTAAGCGAGAGATGGAAAGAGGTAATAAAGATGCTTTAGGTCTCTGCAAGGTGAGATGGAAGGATAGCGGGGATTAATGGAGTGACATATACAGTGATATACAGCGGCGGGGACGAGAGCCAATGAGAGGTTGCCATAATATTAAATAAATGGGTAGGAAGAAGCGTAGTCAACATAGAGCAAGCAACTGATAGAATTTTACTCATAGAAATTAAAGCAGAGTCGACGAACTTGGTCATTGTTCAGGTATACATGCCACAAACAAACCAAGAGGAGGAAGAAGTCGATAGGTTGTATGATGAGTTAGAGGATATAATAGCGTGCGTTTCTGCAGGGAAACATTTGATGGTAATGGGGGATTGGTATGCGACGGTAAGCAAAGGAACAGATGGTGGAGAGGTGGGGTACTATGGGTTAGGCATGAGGAATGAACGCGGGGGGAAAGCAATTGAATTCTGCAGGAGACAGGGGTTAGTCATCACCAACACATAGTTTAGACACCATAAAAGGTGTAGGTACACATTGAAAAAGCCCAGTGATTCAAAAAGGTATCAGTTAGATTATATTATGGTTAGGTACAGGTTTAGGAACAGTGTGGTAAATTCGCATAGTTTCCGAGGAGCGAAGGCGGACTCTGACCACAATTTATTTGTTATGAAATGTAATGTCCATTTCAAGAAAATAAGGAAAGGGCGGCATGTTTAGAAATGGAATTTAGAAGAATTAAATGGATTGACGCGGAAGGAGTATCAGCAGGCTGTAGAGAAAATGATGGATGACGGTAAAGAACTGAGTATTGTCGAAGAAAAATGGGAATGTATCAAGCAAGGGATATCAAAAGCCTCAAAAGACACTATAGGAGCCGTTAACGGGAAAAGGATAAATAACCATGGGTAACAGATGAGATGATTACAAAGATGGATGAGAGAAGAAGATGGAAATGTTTAACACAGAGGTAGGCAAAATAAAGTACAAAGAGTTAAATAATAAATTGAGAAGGGCTACAAATATAGCAAAGGAGGAATGGTTGAAAACGCAATGCGAGGTTATGGAAAGTTTACAGAATTGATGCTCTATACGGCAAGGTTAAGTTATTATCGGGAAGTTCGAAGGCAAAATCAGTGCTAACAGTTAAAGATTAGTGGGGTAAGATAAAGTTGAACCAGGAAAAATCCAAGAGAGATGGAAGGAATATATAGAAACACTGTATGGTAAACAACTTAGGCCGACAAGGTTAGGCATAGAAAAGGAACATGACGTAGAAGAAGATAGCTTAGGTCCAGGTATACCCAACGATGCAATAGAAAGGGCATTAAATTATATGAAAGCAAATAAGGCCAAGGGGGTAGACAACATTCCTGTAGAACTGTTGAAATGTTTAAGAAAATGTGGGAAGAAGACTCTATATGGACTGATTCGTAATATCTATGAGGAAGGAATCTGGCCAGAAGATTTTGTGAGATCGGTGTTAGTTCCTAACAGAGGAATGTCTTCCACCCCCACGGCAATATTTTCTCTCATCTTCTTTAATGCCCTTTCAATTTCATCGTCGAGTATGCCCGGACCTAAGCTATCTTCTTCTACACCATGTTCCTTTTCTATTTCTAACATTGTCGGCCTAAGTTCTCTCCCATACAGTGTTTCTTTATATTCCTTTCATCTCTCTTGGATTTTTTCTGGTTCAACTATTATTTTACCCCATTTATCTATAACTGTTAGCACAGATCTAGCCTTCTTACTACCCGTTAATAACTTAATATTGCTGTATAGAGCACCGATTTAACCCTTTCTCTGTAAACTTTCCATATCCTCGGACTGCATATTCCACCATTCTTCTTTTGCGTTATTTGTGGCCCTTCTCAATTAATTGTTTAACTCTTTGTACTTCATTTTGCTTAACTCTGTGTTTACATTTTTACATCTTCTACATAATAAATTACTAGATGAATTTGCTTTATGATTTTTACCCATAATAAAAAAATGAAAAGACTGACTACTTTCACAAAATTAGGAAAAAAATGTGAGGAAAGTAACATAAAAGTTTAAAAATACTACTAACAAAAGAAATATATATGGGGAATGAAATGTAATTGTATAGTATGCCTTTTCTATTTAACATAAAGTTGAAAACATGGTGTGTGACAAAACCTTTGGTTACATATTCTCCTTTGGAAGGATGCTTCGTGCTTTCACAGTGGGTCCTGAACATTTATCGGAACTTACTTCAAATCTTCTATGAGCAAAACAGTTTCTGGCATAACTTGGTGGAAAATTTTCACACTGACTTTTAATAATCAAACCACTTTACTTTTCCACATAAACTCACACAACTTTTCCCGCAAAATTGGCAAAGCTACATTATTACCCTCAATCAGATACACAAAAATATATCCCTACTAATTACGTGGATGAAAATTGCATGACAGGATCTTTGCCATAGCAGGATATTTGCTCCAAAGATTGGCCAGTGATGCCCTCTCCCTGACACTCATGTGTAAATTAAAAGCGATGAAATAAAGCAATAGCATTAGGGGTCATCTTCATGCAAACTAATCTACTTGGTTTGAACCTTGAAAACTGATCTGCTTCTCTTCATCCTCCATTGGAAGAATCTGCTCTCCCTGTCTGCCTTCCACTTCTTCTTTGTGGCCTCCCACTGACTCTATATTTGGGTTTGGCTGGCTGGTTGAACACTCCCCAATTTCAACATGGCTTTCTATAGTTTTTGCTACAAAAGTAAAAGAGATAAGAATAATTAATTAGTACTGTTAATTAGCAAATGTTTTTAAGAAAACCTTTCAAAAAACAAACAAGGACCACCACAAAAAATAATGGGAATTACATGAACTGAATGAATAAAAGTAATCACCAAAAATTTGAAACCCTCAAAACCGTGAAATGGAATGATTACATGGATCTGGAATGTTCTCAATCCCTATTATACCAGTAACATCTTTGCTATTTGAAATATCATCAGGTATTTCACTATAATTTCATTCTCACAACAGTTCACTAATTAATTCTTCATCACAGTGTGCCAAAATTCATGATGTAAAAGGAAAATAGAATCAAATTATGAAAATCAGACTGAAGCAATACTTGCTCTTACTCAGTATTATTATTTTTGTTTGCCAATTTTAATGCAATGCATGCAATTCTATTGTAGCATGCCATTGGGGTAAATAAATAGTCCAGAAGCATCCTCTAAAAATAATAGACCCATTGTACTAAAGCAGCAGTGCTACATGCCTTGGAAATTAAATAAGCTTAATATTGCACTTCCTGCAGCTTTTAGGAGATTTAAGCCAGTGTAATATTATGTCTAAGCACTAAGTGCTAAAAATGTTTTTTTTTAACGATTCTTGACTGAATCATGATCCAGTGTTTCACCATGAACCGGGAAAAATATTTTGAAAATTATTTTTATTATTTATATTCCGTACAATAAATCACCAAATCGCAATCTATGGTGTCACTATGGAGTCTTGCATGAATTATTTTCATGATGTGTTCCTTTACTTGCAGGGGCTTCCAACTTGAATTATTGTTTGAAAACCATAATGGAATTCCTCTTAAGATACTGGAGAATTCCAGCAATTCTTTGTCCCTCTATTGAATAGTATTTTGTTTCAAACAATTATTGAAAGCTAATATCAATATAATAAACATAATCTATGTACAGAGTTCCTACTCACACTTCAGGTGAAAAACCTTATATCAAGAGCAATTGTCTATTATCTACTGGTAATCATATAATAACCCTACTTTTAGTTGTTAATGAAGAATCTCATCTTCTTAAAAACTCAATAACAAATACCTGCAGGACTGATTTTCACTCTGGTAATTCACCAGATACTATCCTTGAACATCTCAAACTTATATGGCGGTAGTCAGATACACTATAAGACAGAATACCATATTTTCCCATCGATATCCCATTTTAGTTACACTCATTATGAATTTGTAGAGCAACCACGCGCATTTGTAATGTATAAAGCATTTGTAATTTATAATTTTCTCAAGAAAATTACCTTTGGAGAAGAAAATTGTACATAATGATGTTTAAGCTAGAAGTCTTCAATTTAATGATTGAAAAACGCAATCGCGAGGCTGCCAGGATTTATCCATTAATAAATCTTAGGCGTATCGTCATTTTTGCGATCATCTGAGCATTTTTGTATAGATGACGCGTATAGATTGTATAGATATGTAGATATTGTATGATATTGTATAGATCTGTATTTTGTATATCTCCACTGTTCTTTATTCTCATACAACTAGTTTCAATGCTTAGGTGTCATCAACAGGTACCACAAATAAAGAACAGTGGATATACATTGTGTTATTAATTTTATGAATATTAGGTTTTAATATTAAAGGGAAACTAACTTGGAATTCTCATATTTCCAAGTCCTTAAAAAACTTTCTAGGTCTTTGTACTTGTTAAGGAGACTTTAAGCACATGTGAGTGCTGACTGCATGAGAATAGCCTACTTTGCTTCCTTCCATAGCATGATTACCTATGGTCTTAGACTCTGGGGCCATGCTCATGAAACAGTGGAAATACTTTTACTGCAATAAAAGGCAATGAGAATTCTAAGTAATTCTGGACCCTGTGAATATTTCGGCCCAATATCCAATAACCTGACAATTCTTACTATCTACAGCCTGTTTCTGCCATGCTAATAAAAAAATAACTTCAATCTATTACTAATCCGGGCAGTCATCAGTTCACTCACATGATGCATGATCAAAACACATTTCTGATAAAAATCCAAGTATATAATAGTTGAAATAGACAGAATTTTAATGCTACACTTCATTATCTTACTTTGTACAGTACTGAGCCATTGTATTATTATTAGGTAATCTACTGGTTAATGTAGGTTTTTTTGGATGGACAAAATTTTCAAATAAACATGTTGTAACTCCAAACAAAACCCAATCTAGCAACCTAATCTATACTAGGGCCCTCTTCATCTGTGTGTACTTCTTTCCTCCCTTCATCCCATCCAATATCCCCATCCTGTTCCTGCCCTTTCCTCGCCAGCCCAACATTCTCCCCTCTATTACCTTGTTCAACATTCCACTACCGCTCAAATTTCAAATGCCTCCAATCTATATCTATCCTCTTGCTTCAGCGACCACGTTTTTGCAACGTACAATGCTACACTCCATATCAGAAATTTTACGAGTCTTGTCTTAACCTCCCTACTCAACGTCCCCGTCATCAACCTCCTCCTCCTTGAGAAATCCTCCTTGCCTAGTGCAATTCTTCTCCATACGTCCCTACCACTTTGACTGTATTTGTCCAAAACACTTCCGAGATATGTAAACTGTTCTACCTACTCCATTTTTTCCCATCCTATGTTAATGTTTAGCTTGGACTTTTTCTTTCTGGAAAATCGCATAACTTTTGTTTTATTAATATTGATTCTCATCCCATATCTATCGCACTGACCCTCCAATTCACTCAGCAATGCTTTCAACCCCTTGGCTGTTTAGATGAGTTTATTATGGTAAACTAATACTGCATCAGCTGTCCTCTACTATTTTCATTTGGTCTTTTTTGATGGATCTTATGCATGTATTTACATATCTTCTAGAACAATAAGGCTATTATCATCATTATTTCAGAACTTGGTAGCCCAGTGAGTACAGTGCTGTATCAATGATCGGAGGGCTTTATGTGAAACTGGGGGATGTCTCTGGCCACCATCAATGCTGTTTATTGATAATCTACTTCTAAATCCATTTCCATTACATCTAAAGCTACTTCCAAACAAATAAAAATAAATAAAAAGACCAAAAACATACATATCATCTCCTGCACCACCAATGCTGCGGTCTTCAAAATCTGGTCAGCTTCTCCTGGTAACTTGGAGTCATCATATTCTATGACTTCTGTCTCCTGACCCTTATTCGATGGACCAGCATCGCCATCAAGAGAATCGTGGACGTTGGCCTTCTTTCCTTTCCTCTGACGCGTTTTTGTCTTTTTAATCGCACCCAAATTCTTCTTCGGGAGTGTTGGGTCTTGGCTGAAGTCACTAATGGGCAACCTTTGCCCCATTTTGGCCTCATCCACTGTTGCAACTTTCGCCTTAGCACGCTTCGCTTTTCTTGCCTCTTGTATCGACAATGGGTCAATACTGACGAACGTACTCCGAATTTCATTTATCTGCTGATCCACAAGACGTTCTATATCCTCGTAGATATCCGGATATTTCTCTGGATTAGATTTATACTCCTCCAGGACGGAAGCATAACACTCGAGTTCATTTAGGGTGAATTTTTTTGTCTCCTTTGATTGAGCCGTCGCGCCTTCAGCATCGCCCAAATCTTCGTCGCTTAACCTAGGCTTTATCTCAAGTGATACTGCTTCGGCTCGATTCGTATCTACACAGCTCACTAAATCCTCGAGTTTATTTTCGGTGTTTCCTGACATTAGCAACCATAGAGCCATGGCAGCATTTAACTCGCTTAGATATAGCTCTTCCTCGTCTTCATCCTCTGGTTCGAACGATTCCAAATACAATAACGCATTTTCTAGCTCTGCCATATCACTCTGCATTTCAGTTTTATCGAAATTCTCCATTGTGCAAAAGGATCCCTTTCTAAATACTCTTTCAGTAGGAGTTCGAAATAAATTCACCCAGTTCACTCTCACGAAAGACCACCGGTCACTGACGTCCAGGTGCCTGGGCTGCTGGAGGAGGAACGGGCGAGGGGGGGGGGGGTTCCGCGAAGGAGAGCAGGGGTAAGAAACCGTGTAGCCCACTAAAATGATGATACAATGTTTTCTTTTTTCCACAGCTCTCCGAGGATGTATCTCATTTCGGGAATCAGTTACAACATAGATAAAATGAACGGAAATGTCGGAACGCGATATCGACGGGGGTATTCAAATAAATACGGAACTAACTGATCGCTATTGCTACGGCTGAAACTTTTCTTCATAATGAAAAGACTGTCCAAATTGAAACACCTGTTAAAAAACTAAAAATAAGATAAAATAGTCTTTAACGTCCTCAAAATAAATAATCTTTCAATAGGAGTTCCAAATAAATTCGCCAAATCTATTTATTACTTATTCTAGGTTGGCCGTGTTTCGCGGCATACGTTTAACTTGCGCGTAGGTGTGGTGATGATAATTGGCACTTTTATTTGAAGGCTGCATGGTCATCTCATTATTGATTAACGTTTTAAAAATCTTTTTTATGCATTCAATTTCAGCAAGCATGAAACAATAATCATAATAATGGTAAGGGCAAAGGTAAGTATCATTATTTTCAAAAGTATGTGTCATAATATTTTCCGGAATGAAAATAATTAATGAAATGGTATAATAGGAAATTTATACCATAACGGCAGGAAAAGTCATTGAAGTTTTACATAGTAATTCTTTCACATTGCTTGATTTAAAATCGTTTTCTCTTACATTTCATCTGGCGCAGCTAAAGTATAAAGAGTTTGTGAGTACACGAAATGCATTATTATTAGGTAATCTACCGGTTAAGATAGGTTTTCGGGTGGACAAAACTATATAACAAACACTTTGCAACTTCAAACAAAACCCTATCCAGCATCCTAATCTACATCTGGCCCCTCTTCATCTCTGTGTACTTCTTTCCTCCCTTCATCCCGTCCAACATCCCTATCCTATTCCTGCCCTTTCCTCGCTTGCCCAACATTCTCCCCTCTATTATCTTCTTTAACATCCCTTTTACCGCTCAATACGCCTTTCATCCATTTTTCCTGCCTCCATAGAATTTCTCTCAACATACCCCTCGCCTCACCCATCATCTCCAGTACTTCCTCATTCGTTTTCCTTTCGGTGCATTTCATCTTCTCCATTCTTCTCCACACCCAGATTTCAAAAGCCTCCAATCTATGTCTGTCCAGCTTCGGTGACCACTCTTCCGCGCCGTACAGAGCTACGCTCCATATCAGAGTTTTTACGAGTCTTGTGTTCACATCCCTACTCAACGTCCCCGTCATCAACTCCCTCCTCCTTGAGAAAGCCTCCTTGCCTAGCGCATTCTTCTCCTTACGTCCCTACCACTTTGACCGTATTGGTCCATAACACTTCCGAAATATGTAAACTGCTCTACCTGCTCTATTTTTTCCCCGCCTATTTTAATATTTAGCATAGGCTTTTTCTTTTTGGATAATCGAATAACCTTGGTTTTATTAATATTGATTCTCATCCAATATTTACCGCACTGACCCTCCCATTCAATCCGCAATGCTTGCAACCCCTTGGCTGGCTGAGTAACTAATGCTTGGTCATCAGGGAACCTAACCGATTTTAGAATCCCCCTGCGACTTTCTTTCCTACCTCCAGTTCTTCCCATGCCTCTTTTATCATTTCCTCCACATATACGTTGAACAGCCCCGGTGACAATGGGCAACCCTTCCTTACACCACTTCCTAAAACTACCCATCCGGACTCTCCGTTTTCCGCTCGCATCTGAGCAGTCTGAGACATGTACAGGTTACGGATTAGTCTCCTGTTCCTCCAATCCATTCCTATTCTCTGCAATACACGCATTAATTTTTTCCTATTCACTCTTTCAAAGGCTTTTTCGAAATCTACAAAAATGGCAAAAACGTCCTGATTGCATTCTATATTCCTCTTGATTAGTGATCTCATTGCTGCAATGGCATCACGCGTACCTCTTCCTTTCCTAAATTCAAACTGATCATCCCCTAAGTAATCATTTGCCTTACTGACTTTCCTGTGGAATTCCTGAAATGTTTAGGAAAATGTGGGAAGAAGACGATTTGGGCTGATTCGTAGTATCTATGAGGAAGTAGTCTGGACGGAGGATTTTTTGAGATCAGTGTTAGTTCCTATTCCGAAATAGGTAAAAGCTACATCATGTGAGGATTACAGAACAATAAGTTTGATATCCCGCGCAGCTCAAGTTATTCTCAGGTTCATCAAGAAAAGGATAGCGGGTAAGGCAAATTATTACTCAGGGGATGATCAGTTTGGGTTTAGGAAGGGGAGAGGTACGTGTGATGCCAATGTAGTAATGAGATCACCAATCGAGAGGAATATAGAATACAATCAGGACGTAATTGCCTTCTTCATAGATTTCGGAAAAGAATTTCATAGAGTAAATTGGGAAAAACTAATGTATGTATTGCAGAATATAGGAGTGGATCGGAGTGGAGGGACAGAAGACTGATCTGCTGCCTGCACATGTGTCAGACATCCCAGGTGCGAATTGGGAATGGAGAGTCCAGATGGGCAGTGTTAGGAAGAGGTGTAAGGCAGGGCTGCCCATTGTCACCCGTGCTGTTCAACGTACATGTGGAGGAAATGATTAAAATGGCATGGGAAGAACTGGAGGTGGGAATGAAAGGAGGATGTTGAAGGGGCTGATGACGGGGACGTTGAGCAGGGATGTTAAGACAAGACTCGTTAAAACTTTGATATGGTGTGTGGCTATGGACAGTGCGGAAACGTGGTCATCGAAGCAGGACAGACGTAGATTGGAGGCTTTTGAAATGTGGGTGTGGAGAATAATGGAGAAGGTGAAATGGACCGAAAGAAAAACAAATGAGAAAGTACTAAAGATGATGGGTGACGAGAGAGGTATGTTGAGAGAAATTCAATGGAGGCAGGAAAAATGGATGAAAGGCGTATTGAGCGGTAAAAGGGATGTTAAAGAAGATAATAGAGGGGAGAATGTTGGGCAAGCGAGGAAAGGGCAGGAATAGGATAGGGATGTTGGACGGGATGAAGGGAGGAAAGAAGTACACAGAGATGAAGAGGGGCCAGATGTAGATTAGGATGCTGGATAGGGTTTTGTTTGAAGTTGCAAAGTGTTTGTTATATAGTTTTGTCCACCCGAAAACCTATCTTAACCGGTAGATTACCTAATAATAATGCATTTCGTGTACTCACAAACTCTTTATACATTAGCTGAGCCAGATGAAATGTAAGAGAAAACGATTTTAAATCAAGCAATGTGAAAGAATTACTATGTAAAACTTCGATGAATTTTCCTGCCGTTATGGTATAAATTTCCTATTATACCATTTCATTAATTATTTTCATTCCGGAAAATATTATGACACATACTTTTGAAAATAATGATACTTACCTTTGCCCTTAACATTATTATGATTATTGTTTCATGCTTGCTAAAATTGAATGCATAAAAAAGATTTTTAAAACGTTAATCAATAATGAGATGACCATGCAGCCTTCAAATAAAAGTGCCAATTATCATCACCACACCTACGCGCAAGTTAAACGTATGCCGCGAAACACGGCCAACCTAGATTAAGTAATAAATAGATTTGGCGAATTTATTTGGAACTCCTATTGAAAGATTATTTATTTTGAGCACGTTAAAGACTATTTTATCTTATTTTTAGTTTTTTAACAGGTGTTTCAATTTGGACAGTCTTTTCATTATGAAGAACAGTTTCAGCCGTAGCAATAGCGATCAGTTAGTTCCGTATTTATTTGAATACCCCCGTCGATATCGCGTTCCGACATTTCCGTTCATTTTATCTATGTTGTAACTGATTCCCGAAATGAGATACATCCTCGGAGAGCTGTGGAAAAAAGAAAACATTGTATCATCATTTTAGTGGGCTACACGGTTTCTTACCCCTGCTCTCCTTCGCGGAACCCCCCTTCGCCACTCGCTCCTCCAGCAATCCAGCCACCTGGACGTCAGTGACTGGTGGTCTTTCGTGAGAGTGAACTGGGTGAATTTATTTCGAACTCCTACTGAAAGAGTATTTAGAAAGGGATCCTTTTGCACAATGGAGAATTTCGATAAAACTGAAATGCAGAGTGATATGGCAGAGCTAGAAAATGCGTAATTCTGTTTGGAACCGTTCGAACCAGAGGATGAAGACGAGAAGCAGCTATATATAAGCGAGTTTAAATCTGGCTTGGCTCTATGGTTGAAAATGTCAGGAAACACCGAAAATAAACTCAAGGATTTAGTGAGCTGTGTAGATACGAATCTAGCCGAAGCAGTATCACTTGAGATAAAGCCTAGGTTAAGCGACGAAGATTTGGGCGATGCTGAAGGCGCGACTGCTCAATCAAAGGAGACAAAAAAATTCACCCTAAATGAACTCGAGTGTTATACTTCCGTCCTGAAGGAGTATAAATCTAACCGAGAGAAATATCCGCATATCTACGAGGATATAGAACGTCCTGTGAATCAGCAGATAAATGAAATTCGGAGTAGGTTCGTCAGTATTGTCCCATTGTCGATACAAGAAGCAAGACAAGCGAAGCGTGCTAAGGCGGAAGTTGCAACAGTGAATGAGGCCAAAATGGGGCAAAAGTTGCCCATTAGTGACTTCAGCCAAGACCCAACACTCCCGAAGAAGAATTTGGGTGCGATTAAAAAGACAAAAACGCGTCAGAGGAAAGGAAAGAAGGCCAACGTCCACGATTCTCTTGATGGCGATGCTGGTCCATCGAATAAGGGTCAGGAGACAGAAGTCATAGAATATGATGACTCCAAGTTACCAGGAGAAGCTGACCAGATTTTGAAGACCGCAGCATTGGTGGTGCAGGAGATGATATGTATGTTTTTGGTCTTTTTATTTATTTTTATTTGTTTGGAAGTAGCTTTAGATGTAATGGAAATGGATTTAGAAGTAGATTATCAATAAACAGCATTGATGGTGGCCAGAGACATCCCCCAGTTTCACATAAAGCCCTCCGATCATTGATACAGCACTGTACTCACTGGGCTACCAAGTTCTGAAATAATGATGATAATAGCCTTATTGTTCTAGAAGATATGTAAATACATGCATAAGATCCATCAAAAAAGACCAAATGAAAATAGTAGAGGACAGCTGATGCAGTATTAGTTTACCATAATAAACTCATCTAAACAGCCAAGGGGTTGAAAGCATTGCTGAATGAATTGGATTTCAGTGCGATAGATATGTAATGAGAATCAATAATAATAAACAAAAAGTTATGCGATTTTCCAGAAAAAAAAGGCCAAGCTACACATTTGTTTTCCGCCAATGTAGTTATGGAAGATGAAGGTGTACTTGGGTAGTTAAGTGAATGATATACTGACTTTTGACGTCAAGGAATCAATTTTAGTTCACTATGGCAATCAACAATTGATTTCATCCTAATGCACGATAAAGTTATGCGATGTCCAATACTGATAAATATTAGGTACCAGTTGGAGTGATCTTCAGGATTAGTAGTTCATGCATTAAATCTTTTCTTGAATTGTAGGCTAATGTCAAGAGTAGATTGATTCACTCCTACAATTGCCAAAACCTTATCCAATTTTAGTCTTCACACACTGTGAAATTTTACATTATGCTAAGGTGCTTAACAATAAGTATTTATGACAAATGGCATTGAGGTACTCATCAATAGGTAATACATAAAACTTTAAAAAATTTCTCTTTGCGTTTGCAGCCTAATTTTCATAAAGCTCTCTTTACTCTTCCTCCAACACGACAAAAATGAAGGATTTATTAATTGCCACTGAATTCCATATTGGATTATTTAATTTTTATTAAGTCTATTTGCTTATGTCTATTAAAAAATTCCACAGAAAAAAACATTTTTGCAGACAAGCCTGTTATTATGTAGTTTGTTTTTGTAGATCTGAAGTTATGTAATGTGTAATCCACAGACTAATTCGTGGAAAATTACAAAACCTTTAAATATGGACATGACACAAATCCAAAAAGTGAAACCTAAAAGCATGGTTTTCCTTTTCTCAGTTTTTCCTGTGCATCATTGCTCAAAACAGTACTAATTTGGCATTACAATGAAATTTTTCTTAGAAATGCTTTCTCCACTGGTATCACCGGCATTGGCGGAGAGGGCACCTTATTTCCTGGCCCTTGGGATGCACCCCAGATTTTTTAGGTTAAAATTTATGAAAAATAGTTGGATCAGATAGAAAAGGATCAGAGTATTTCGATGTCAAGACTGTTTATGATGAAAAATGAAGTTACATTAAAAACTAAACAGCTACACTTATGTCAAAGTTTATTTATCGTAGAATCCCAGAAATTTCTCATCACTGTATTAAGGTCATTCCCGCAGTTATTCCGCAGTAGAGTTCCTAAACAAAGAAATTCTAAAATGGGTGAATAATAGATCCATATGCATTTTGTCCCTCCCATTGATTACAACCTTGTCGTGATGAAAGGGCTTGTGTGTTCCGATGACCCCTAGAGCTCTGCTGGCGGGAATAATAATAATTGCTCCTGGTAGGGTCGCCCATGCCAGATAGGTCGAAGGTTAGGTGCCAGACGAAAGGTAGTCCACGCAGGGTCTGTTAAGGGATGGTGTCAGGTTAAAAACACTATTGAGGAAGGCAATGGGAAACCACCTCAATTGTCATTCCCAAGAATGTAATGATGGGCACCATAGAGAATATGAGTCTTGGCAACTGCGGGACTATACCCAAGAGGCCGTGTCTCGTGCTCCGCAGCCAGGGAGGCAAGGCTTCCGCGGTCGTCATCCCAGAAGATCCTTGCGGGGGAAAAATAACAGAAGCAGGAACGAAGACGCAGAAGAAGACGAAAGTAGTTAGAATTGGAACATGGAATGTCAGGACAATGTTGAGGACTGGCAAGTTAGAAAATATTAAGCGAGAGATGGAAAGAGGTAATAAAGATGTTTTAGGTCTCTGCGAGGTGAGATGGAAGGATAGCGGGGATTACTGGAGTGACATATAGAGTGATATACAGCGGTGGGGACAAGAGCCAATGAGAGGTTGCCGTAATATTAAATAAATGGGTAGGAAGAAGCATAGTCAACATAGAGCAAGCAACTCGTAGAGATTAAAGCAGACTCGACGTACTTCGTCATTGTTCAGGTATACATGCCACCGAGCAACCAAGAGGAGGAAGAAGTCTATAGGTTTACGATGAGTTAAAGGATATAATGGCGTGTCTTCCTGCAAGGAAACATTTGATGGTAATAGGGGATTGGTATGCGACGGTAGGCAAAGGAAGAGATGGTGGAGAGGTGGGGTATTATGGGTTAGGCATGAGGAATGAACGCGGGGAGAAAGCCATTGAATTCTGCAGGAGACAGGGGTTAGTCATCACCAACACATGGTTTAGACACCACAAAAGGCGTAGGTACACATTGAAAATGCCCAGTGATTCAAAAAGGTATCAGTTAGATTATATTATGGTTAGGTACAGGTTTAGGAACAGTGTGGTAAATTCGCATAGTTTCCCAGGAGCGAATGCGGACTCTGACCACAATTTATTTGTTTTGAAATGTTATGTCCATTTCAAGAAGATAAGGCAAGGGCGGCAAGTTAGGAATTGGTATTTAGAAGAATTAAATGGATTGATGCGGAATCAGTATCAGCAGGCTGTAGAGAAAATGATGGATGACGGTAAAGAACTGAGTATTGTCGAAGAAAAATGGGAATGTATCAAGCAAGGGATATCGAAAGCCGCAAAAGACACTATAGGAACCGTTAACGGGAAAAGGATAAGGAAGCCATGGGTAACAGATGAGATGATTGCAAAGATGGATGAGAGAAGAATATGGAAAAATGTAAACACAGAATTAGGCAAAATAAAGTACAAAGAGTTAAACAATAAATTGAGAAGGGCTACAAATAAAGCAAAGGAAGAATGGTTGAAAACGCAATGCAAGCTTATGGAAAGTTTACGAAATTGATGCTCTATACAGCAAGGTTAAATTATTATCGGGAACTAATAAGGCAAAATCAGTTCTAACAGTTAAAAATTAGTGGAGTAAGATAAAGTTGAACCAGGAAAAATCCAAGAGAGATGGAAGGAATATATTGAAACACTGTATGGTAAAGAACTTAGGCCGGCAAGGTTAGACATAGAAAAGGAACATGACGTAGAAGAAGATACCTTAGGTCCAGGTATACCCAACGAAGCAATAGAAAGGGCATTAAATTATATGAAAGCAAATAAGGCCAAGGGGGTGGACAACATTCCTGTAGAACTGTTGAAATGTTTAAGAAAATGTGGGAAGAAGACTCTATATGGACTGATTCGTAATATCTATGGGGAAGGAATTTGGCCAGAAGATTTTGTGAGATCGGTGTTAGTTCCTAACACAGGAATGTCGTCCACCCCCACGGCAATATTTTCTCTCATCTTCTTTCATGCCCTTTCCATTTCATCGTCAAGTATGCCCGGACCTATATATATACAAAAATATATCCCTACTAATTATGTGTGGATGACAATTGCATGGCAGGATCTTTGCCATAGCAGGATATTTGCTCCAAAGTTTGGCCAGTGATGGCCTCTCACTGACACTCATGTGTAAATTAAAAGCGATGAAATAAAGCAATAGCATTAGGGGTCATGTTCATGCAAACTAATCTACTTCATTTGAACCTTGAAAACTGATCTGCTTCTCTTCATCCTCCATTGGAAGAATCTGCTCTCCTTGTCTGCCTTCCACTTCTTCTTTGTGGCCTCCCACTGACACTATATTTGGGTTTGGCTGGCTGGTTGAACACTCCCCAATTTCAGCATGGCTTTCTATAGTTTTTGCTACAAAAGTAAAAGAGATAAGAATAATTAATTAGTACTGTTAATTAGCAAATGTTTTTAAGAAAACCTTTCAAAAAACAAACATGGACCACCACAAAAAATAATGGGAATTACATGAACTGAATGAATAAAAGTAATCACCAAAAATTGGAAACCCTCAAAACCGTGAAATGGAAGGATTACATGAATCTGGAATGTTCTCAATCCCTATGATACCAGTAACATCTTTGCTATTTGAAATATCATCAGGTATTTCACTACAATTTCATTCTCACAACAGTTCACTAATTAATTCTTCATCACAGTGTGCCAAAATTCAAGATGTAAAAGGAAAATAGAATCAAATTATGAAAATCAGACTGAAGCAATACTTGCTCTTACTCAGTATTATTATTTTTGTTTGCCAATTTTAATGCAATGCATGCAATTATATTGTAGCATGCCCTGGGGGTAAATAAATAGTCCAGGAGCATCCTCTAAAAACAATAGACCCATTGTACTAAAACAGCAGTGCTAAATGCCTTGAAAATTAAATAAGCTTCATATTGCACTTCCTGCAGATCTTAGGAGATTTAAGGCAGTGTAATATTATGTCGAAGCACTAAGTGCTAAAAATGTTTTTTTTTAACGATTCTTGACTGAATCATGATCCAGTGTTTCACCTTGAACCCTGAAAAATATTTTGAAAATTATTTTTATTATTTAAATTCCGTACAATAAATAACCGAATCGCAAACTATGGTGTCACTATGGAGTCTTGCATGAATTATTTTCATGATGTGTTCCTTTACTTGCAGGGGCTTCCACCTTGAATTATTGTTTGAAAACCATAATGGAATTCCTCTTAAGATACTGGAGAATTCCAGCAATTCTTTGTCCCTCTATTGAATAGTATTTTTAATGAAACAATTATCGAATGCTAATATCAATATAATAAACATAATCTATGTACAGAGTTCATTCTCAAACTTCAGGTGAAAAACCTTATATCAAGAGCAATTGTCGAATATCTACTGGTAATCATATAATAACCCTACTTCTAGTGGTTAATGAAGAATCACTTCTTCTTAAAAACTCAATAACATATACCTGCAGTACTGATTTTCACTATGGTAATTCACCAGATACTATCCTTGCAACATCTCAAACTTATATGGCGGTAGTCAGATACACTTTAAGGCAGAATACCGTACCGTCTATATAGTATATAGTATAGAATATAGTATAGAATATAGCTATAGAATATAGTATAGAATATAGTATAGAATACCGTATTTTCCCATCGATATCCCATTTAGTTACACTCATTATGAATTTGTAGAGAATCCGCGCGCCCAGGGCTTCATAGTTATCTTGAATGTGCATACCAATAGATGGTAACAACCAATGAATACATGGAATCATGATTTCCTATGGCTACATATGCCGTAATTATACAGAAGATTAGAATAAGATGATTGAAATTAATTCCAAACGACATTAAGGTAAAAAAATAAACAATATTTACAAGCAAACAAAATATGCCGCCTTATTGCTTTATCTCTATGATTCGTTATTCAAAACGTAGCATCGGTTTGTGTGCCCGTTTATTCACTATATAAATTAAAATAAGAGAATGAACGAAATAGAATCTTTTGTTTGCTTACCTCGCTTTGTTAGTATTGGCCCTCAGCTGTTTAAGACACTCCAAGTTCTATGAAAGTGCCGCCTACATGGTAATTGTTTCAAAATTGAATTGAGTAAAGCATTTGTAATTTATAATTTTCTCAAGAAAATTACCTTTGGAGAAGAAAATTGTACATAATGATGTTTAAGCTAGAAGTCATCAATTTCGCGATTGAAAAACGCAATCGCGAGGCTGCCAGGATTGATCCATTAATAAATCTTAGGCGTATCGTCATTTTTTCGATCATCTGAGCATTTTTGTATAGATAACGCTCGCGTTATCGATGGGAAAATACGGCATATTGGTATACCATTATACTACACCATAAGACGTAAGTTGGTTAAATAGGTTAATAAAAAAGTATTTTATGCTATAGTTCACTACAACTCACTTGTAATTTGATTTTTTCAACGCTTCTTTGATCCCTTCAAGTCACCAATTTATATGCCTGGCCTATACTTATCATAAAAACTACACATCTGTTTTTCCAACGTAATGCCGAAATGTTACCTTCTCATCTCTCATTCCGTTCATAACCAAGATTTGGGTTTGATAACCCACAGCTCAGGCTCAGCGGGAATTTCTATTCTATTTGTTAGAAAGTTCCCAACTGGTCCCAGTCTGTACTGATTCCAAATCCATTTCAAGTGGGGCTTGTGTAATACCTGTCTTTAGAAGCACAAGTCTTTCTTTTTAGTATGGATAGTACATACTTCCACGAAGTGAAGCATGAAAAAGTAGAATATACACATGTCAACTCGATTTGTGTTTTCTGTTCTAAGTTTCTTCTCATTGGAATTCTATAAAGTTACTTTTTAGTTTTGTTTGATAATGATAAGACTTCCAATCCCATTTTAAGGGGATACTTGTCGACCCTGGAAGAATAATTATGAAAGATCAGAATCATCTGATTTTTAGAAACATGTATCATCTAGGGAAATATTTTAAACAATTGAAAACTTCTGTTATTTTATATTTATTTGTGTCAAGCCATCATCTGCTTCTAATTTTAATTAATGACCTACCATACAATCTCTCAGTTGGTAGCATAATATATATTCAGCTGATACGCTTCTGATTCTGACATGTAACAACTCTGGTGATGGCAACACTCTTGGATCACAGTCACAAACATAGGCAAAATACTGATTTACAGCCAGCCACATCTTCCAGAATAAAACTAAAACCAAATCTTATATGCTGTCTTAAAAGTGGTAATTACAAAAATTATCCTTTAAAGATATTAGGTTTTTGCTTTCTGTAGTTTCAAGCTCAACTTTGTGGAAATTCATGTTCATTAAATTAACAACACAATGTATATATCCACTGTTAATTTTTCTTATACAACTAGTTTCAACGCTTAGGTGTCAGCATTGGGTACCACAAATAAAGAACAGTGGATATATACATTGTGTTATTAATTTTATGAATATTAGGTTTTAATATTGAAGGGAAGCTAACTTGGAATTCTCATATTTCCAAGTCATTAAAAAACTTTCTAGGTCTTTGTACTTGTTAAGGAGACTTTAAGCACATGTGAGTGCTGACTGCATGAGAATAGCCTACTTTCCTTCCTCCCATAGCATGATTACCTATGGTCTTAGACTCTGGGGGCATGCTCATGAAACAGTGGAAATACTTTTACTGCAATAAAAGGCAATGAGAATTCTAATTAATGCTACACTTCATTATCTTACTTTGTACAGTACTGAGCCATTGTATTATTATTAGGTAATCTACTGGTTAATGTAGGTTTTTTTGGATGGACACAATTATCAAATAAACATGTTGTAACTCCAAACAAAACCCAATCTAGCAACCTAACATAGATCAGGTCCCTCTTCATCTCTGTGTACTTCTTTCCTCCCTTCATCCCATCCAATATCCCCATCCTGTTCCTGCCCTTTCCTCGCCAGCCCAACATTCTCCCCTCTATTACCTTGTTCAACATTCCACTACCCCTCAATACGCTTTTCATCCATTTTTCCTGCCTCCATAGGATTTCTCTCAACAAACCCCTCTCCTCACCCACCATCTCCAGTACTTCCTCATTTGTTTTCCTTTCAGTCCATTTCTCCTTCTTCATTCTTCTCCACACCCACATTTCAAATGCCTCCAATCTACGTCTATCCTCTTGCTTCAGCAACCACATTTTTGCAACGTAGAATGCTACACTCCATATCAGAGTTTTTACGAGTCTTGTCTTAACCTCCCTACTCAACATCCCCGTCATCAGCCCCCTCAACATCCTCTTTGACAAAGCCTCTTTGCCCAGTGCAATTCTTCTCTATACGTCCCTACCACTTGGACTGTATTTGTCCAAAACACTTCCGAGATGTGTAAACTGTTCTACCTGCTCTATTTTTTGCCATCCTATGTTAATGTTTAGCTTGGGCTTTTTCTTTCTGGAAAATCGCATAACTTTTGTTTTATAAATATTGATTCTCATCCCATATCTATCGCACTGACCCTCCAATTCACTCAGCAATGCTTTCAACCCCTTGGCTGTTTAGATGAGTTTATTATGGTAAACTAATACTGCATCAGCTGTCCTCTACTATTTTCATTTGGTCTTTTTTGATGGATCTTATGCATGTATTTACATATCTTCTAGAACAATAAAGCTATTATCATCATTATTTCAGAACTTGGTAGCCCAGTGAGTACAGTGCTGTATCAATGATCTTAGACTTTGTCTAAGATCATTGATACAACACGGGCTTTATGTGAAACTGGGGTATGCCTCTCGGCACCCTCAATGCTGTTTATTGATAATCTACTTTTAAATCCATTTCCATTACATCTAAAGCTACTTCCAAACAAATAAAAATAAATAAAAGGACCAAAAACATACATATCATCTGCTGCACCACCAATACTGCCGTCTTCAAAATCTGGTCAGCTTCTCCTGGTAACTTGGAGTCATTATATTCTTTGACTTCTGTCTCCTGAGCCTTATTCGATGGACCGGCATCGCCATCAAGACAATTGTGGACCTTGGCCTTCTTTCCTTTCCTCTGACGAGTTTTTGTCTTTTTAATCGCACCCAAAGTCTTCTTCGGGAGTGTTGGTTCTTGGCTGAAGTCACTAATTGGCAACTTTTGCCCCATTTTGACCTCATTCACTGTTGCAACTTTCGCCTTAGCACGCTTCGCTTTTCTTGCCTCTTGTATCGACAATGGGTCAATACTGACGAACCATCTCCGAATTTCATTTATCTGCTGATCCACAAGACGTTCTATATCCTCGTAGATATGCGGATATTTCTCTGGGTTAGATTTATACTCCTCCAGGACGGAAGTATAACACTCGAGTTCATCTAGGGTGAATTTTTTTGTCTCCTTTGATTGAGCCGTCGCGCCTTTAGCATCGCCCAACTCTTCGTCGCTTAACCTAGGCTTTGTCTCAAGTGATACTGCTTCGGCTAGATTCTTATCTGGACAGCTCACTAAATCCTCGCGGTCATTTTCGGTGTTTCCTGACATTTCCAACGATTGAGTCATGGCGGATTTAAACTCGCTTAGATATTGCTGCTCCTTGTCTTCATCCTCTGGATCGAACGATTCCAAACTCAATAACGCATTTTCTAGCTCTGCCATATCCCACTGCATTTTAGTTATATCGAAATGCTCCATTGTGCGAAAGGATCACTTTCTAAATACTCTTTCAATAGGAGTTTGAAATAAGTTCGCCAAATTCACTCTCGCGAAAGCCCACCAGTCACTGAAGTCCAGGTGACTGGGTTGCTGGAGGAGCGGCTGGTGAGGGGGGCACGGTGAGGTCGCGCGAAGGAGCGGCAAGAAACAATGCACATGCACAAAAATGAAACGTTTCCTTTTTTCCACAGCTTTCTGCGGAGGTATCTAATTTTGGGAATCAGTAACAAAATAAATAAAATGAACGGAAATGTCGGAACACGATGTCGACGAGGGCATTAAAATAAATACGGAATAAGGTGATCACCATTACTACGGCTGAAATTTTTCTTCATAATGAAAACACTGTCCAAATTAAAACACTTGTTCAAAAATTAAAAATAAGATAAAAATAGTCTTTAACGTGCTCAAAATGAATACCCTTTCAATAGGAGTTTGTAACAAGTTCGCCAAATTCACTCTCGCGAAAGCCCACCAGTCACTGAAGTCCAGGTGACTGGGTTGCTGGAAGAGCGGCGGGTGAGGGGGGGCGCGGTGAGGTCGCGTGAAGGAGCGGCAAGAAGCAATGCACATGCACAAAAATGATACGTTTCCCTTTTTCCACAGCTTTCATCGGAGGGATCTAATTTTGGGAATCAGTTACAAAATAGATAAAATGAAGGGAAATATCGGAACACGATGTCGACGAGGGCATTAAAATAAATACGGAATAAGGTGATCACCATTACTACGGCTGAAATTTTTCTTCATAATGAAAACACTGTCCAAATTAAAATACTTGTTCAAAAATTAAAAATAGAATTTAACTTGCTCAAAATGAATACTCTTTCAATAGGAGTTTTTTATAAGTTCGCCAAATTCACTCTCGCGAATGCCCACCAGTCACTGACGTCCAGGTGACTGGGTTGCAGGATGAGCGGCGGGAGAGGGGGGGGGCGCGAAGGAGAGGCAAGAAGCAATGCATATGCACAAAAATGATATGTTTCCTTTTTTCCACAGCTTTCTGCGGAGGTATCTCATTTTGGGAATCAGTTACAAAATAGATAAAATGAACGGAAATATCGGAACGCGATTGTCGACGAGGGCATTAAAATAAATACGGAACAAAGTGATCACCATTACTACGGCTGAAATTTTTTTCATAATGAAAACACTGTCCAAATTAAAACACTTGTTCAAAAATTAAAAATAAGATAAAAATAGTCTATAACCTGCTCAAAATGAATACTCTTTCAATAGGAGTTCGAAATAAATTCGCCAAATTCATTTATTACTTATTCTAGGTTGGCCGTGTTTCGCGGCATACGTTTAACTTGTGCGTAGGTGTGGTGATGATAATTGGCACTTTTATTTGAAGGCTGCATGGTCATCTCATTATTGATTAACGTTTTAAAAATCTTTTTCATGCATTCAATTTTAGCAAGCAGGAAACAATAATCATAATAATGTTAAATGCAAAGGTAAGTATCATTATTTTCAAAAGTACGTGTCATAATATTTTCCAGAATGAAAATAATTAATGAAATGGTGTAATAGGAAATTTATACCATTTCGGCAGTAAAAGTCATTGAAGTTTTACATAGTAATTCTTTCACATTCCTTGATTTAAAATCTTTTTCTCTTACATTTCTTCTGGCTCAGCTATAGTATAAAGAGTTTGTGAGTACACAAAATGCATATGAATCTATTATTCACCCATTTTAGAATTCCTTTGTTAAGGAACTCTCAAAGGTCACTTGATGAGTTTACGATACCTCATTATAGAGTATTGTATCAACAAACTTTAAGCAGTCACTGTAAGTGTTGCAATGCAAACCCCTTGGCAAAGGCATTATTTTAGGATGAAAAGTACATTATCAGTTTTGCATCTCTAAATTTCTTTGTGTAAGATATATACACTGAAGAATAATGGGATATTCATGGGAAGAAAACATAAACTTACTCTTGCGGAAGTAGGGTCTGCATATAGGGAGATGGGGCAGGATACCAAGCAAGGCGAGGGGTACAGGGTGTAACAGGGGTCAAGGTCAAATCTCAGGGTGGAACAACTATGCTGTGTGAAGTAAACCTTTAAGTGCATCAAACGAGTGCGAAAGCAACCGGAGATTGGTGACTTTCAGTATGGGCCATCTTCCTATGACAAAATATTAGAGACACATTATAATGTAAAACCCTACATATATGCAATGAAGGTGACTACCTTCATTCCAATAGTATTTTTTGTTAAGTGATTTACTTCCTCATTCCTTAACAAAATTTTTCGCAAAAACCCTATCCAAATTTTATTTACCATAATTTCAATGTTGAATAGAAACTGACTATTTTTAAATTGGACTTATCATAGCTTTTTGATAATTTTAATTGTCACTTTTATTACATTTACATATTTTTTAGTCTTTATTAATGCAATATATTGAAAAAAATTGTCTTTCAAATCAATCAGTTCTCCTATAGGAAACAAAAGTTGACAAAAATTATTCAAAGTCCAAAATGTAAAATTAGAAAATTGTACTAAGTCTAGACTTAACAAGAAAAAAGCTATAACCAGTGTTTAAGAAATTTATTTATTATGAGTATTCTAGTTGCAATTAATATTAAAACAAATTGAATACATGAATGTCTTATGTACTATAGAAATAGAGTTGAATTTAGCCTATTCGATTCTTCACATTTCCACCATGAAAATACTTCTTATGAAAGTCACGCAATATATTATGGTCAACTTCTGGATTTCAGACTTTCCTAAAAAAAATGAAAAATAACTTCAGACAGATAAAACAATATGGGTAGCATGGTGGACTACCCATGTACAGCTATCCATAAATATAGATTGCTAACAGAATGTGGAATTGATAACAAGTTCTGCACATTTAACAAATCTTACTAGATTTATGCTATGCATCAATACTTCCTTTATGAATAGATATACTGTTGACTAGAAGAATGGTAACATGAACTACTTTCCTCCTGAGATAAAAAATATTAAGTATCAGATTACCTAAATTGCTATGCTCTATTCTATAATTGTATAATACATACAAGCTTGAAGTTGAAGAGCTAACGTTTACTATGTCATGTCTATAAGATTTTTCCTTGGGTTAAGTGATATAAGTAACAATAAATCACAACTTTTTACATGCTTAAGAAGTGCATGTGTAATTACTTTTACTTTAAAAAATCTGAGAATCTCTATTCACTAGTAGAGTATATCAGGAAAAATGAAATACAACAACAGCAGACCACAAAGCATGTTTAAAAGAAACTGTTAAAAGGACAGTATAAGCAGAAATATCCTTTTTGAAAGAAGATCAATAATATTATATAAATCAGAGAAACATCTAAGGTCTGCAAGGAAACTAATTAAAAATGAAAGCTACAAAAATCTCTTGAAGAAAACTAACATAAAGATATGATTTATACATGGATGTGAATCATTGAATGCAGAATATGATATATTTACATATTTCACAGTTTCATCATATTTTTAAATACCAGGGAAACATTTATTATAGCCTCACTTCCTTCTTCCTGAACTCATAGCCAAACACATTGGAAGATAAAAACAAAAATTATACTATTTTCTGGCAAAAAAGTCTCAATCGTTAACACATCAACACTTTAGTTTTAATTTAACAATTAAAGACTATAGTACTGTGAACCAAATAGTGAAATTGATTTAAAATACTGCATTCCCATTTGTTAAATTTTCTTAATTTTGATAATATGGTAAAAACTCTCAAATACTTCCAAATGCTACTCTCTCACTCCCAAATACTACCATTTTACCAAATAACTGCCATTAAATGTTGTCATGATTTAAAATACCTGACTGCAATCCATAATCTGAGCAAATGTGTCCCTGAATGAACAAATTTTAAGTGCCCATAATTTTCTAGCAAATAGTAGTGAGGAATAGCAAATTGCTATTCCTCACTACTTTACAGTGAAGTCTTAAATTTAACAGGCAAATATCTTAGTATACTAAATCAAAAGTAGCCTAACTTCAAACAAAATTCTAGTGAATATCTCAATCATCATTACATGATTTTCAAGAACAATCAAAGACATGCATTCATGTTATTGATATCACAAGTCAAATAAGAAACAGTTTATATCAATCCATGAGCATCACTACTGGGCAAACCAAATTTCATATTAATGCTAGAAACTAGAATGAAGATATATTTTTAGGTATTCTATAGCCATTGTGGTCACACATTAACAGCTTAACACAAGTTAATGGAGTAAAGAAGTTACTGGGAGGTGTGATTACAAAAGGCTGAGTGTGTAAGAGTTAAGCAAGGGTTTCAAAAATGTAAACAATAATAGTAATGAGCAAAATAGTAATAATCTTATGTAATAATAAGTAATAATAGTAATAACCATGGCACCTCATTACAAATTAACTGCCAGAAGGAACCAAGAGAGAAAAAAATATTTAAGTATGAATCAAGTTAGCAATCGGTACAATTTTAACTCACAACACCATTAAACAGTATCCAAACAGTTTGAAAAAACAATACCAAAAAATGGATACACTGGAGGTAATCCAAAACCTTAATGTACTACATCCAAAAAAATCTGGAGTTTATTTTTTTAACTGCAAAAATGTCTCGGGTAAAGTCCAAACCTAACAAAACGTTCGTAATGCTAACCTAATTACAAGATTCAAAAAACAGATGACAAGTATTAAAGGCAGGGGTGGAAGCAGAAGCTCAGGGCTAAGAAGAACTGACAAGGTATTTTAAATGAAAATAATGTGACATGAAAAAATTTACAAACTTTTGCGCTGTTATTCACGTAACCTTTAGGAGTTTTAATTTGAGTGCGCTTGTTTCGTTTCCTGAACACTTATTTACTTGCTTCATTTTTTCAACTTCATTTATCAACGTACCCTAGAAAATAACAGTTTAACCTCCCAGTACTAGTAAAGTGTTCCACCATATAAGTTTGGAATACTTTCATTTGCTGGTAAACCCCAGAATAGGGCAATCAAAATGACTCTGCAGCACAGGGTAGTATAAATTTGTTAACACCTCGTGGAGGAAGGACCTCTCAACTTATGGTAGCAGAGTCAGTTGCAAAAATTTGGAATACATTTTATAAAATACCTGAATTGAACTTGATAATTATGGAGAGGTCAGTTCTAATGAAACAAAACAATACTGAAAAATTAAAATTAGAGACTTACATCTTAGTATTAATTATTCCAGAAAATTCACTGGCAAATATGAGATCAATTTCCAGTATTGTGTCATGCATTTTAGAGGAAATATGAAATCTTTTCTCCTCATTCAACAATAAGTGCAGTTGATAAAATATCGTAGATTGCTGTGATCTTTTACAAGATTGAACCTACCTGAAACCTTGCATCAAAGCCAGTAGTTTTGTATTCCCCGTAGCCAGTAGTTTTATTACTTATAATATATACTAAGAAGTTACATTTTTTGTTGCATCTCTGAAAAAGAAACCAAACTATTTACGTGGAGGTGCAGGTACTAAAACTATGGATTAATGATTAAGTGAAACTAGAGGATTACCATTAAGTATAATGAAATGCAGCAATTCTGGCTGACTAAGAGATAATTTTATTTTTAAATTATTCAAGAATACTTACGTAACATATTCGCTAATGCTCGAGAGGGGGATTACACGAATTTATAAGGTTTCAATTATACATTTTTACAATAGCAATTATTCTAAAGGTAAATAGATTTGAAAGAACATGTTATTATTAGTGGTTTATTTCGCCTATGGCCTCAATATATCGTGAAATATTTAAGTTGTTTGCGATTGAAAACATCATCGTAATGACTTTTTTTTAAATCCCGAGGATCCCAGTAAATGAAGAATAACTTTCAAAAATCTACATTACGTTTGATGCTCTCTTTTGATTAATGACAACTCTTATTGGGATATAGTCATCAGTGCTCTAGTAATAGAAACAGTTTTACAAGCAATATTTCGCTAGCCACTGAAGTTGTTTCTTCACCATTTTCAGAACTAATTGTATACAATGTCCTACATGAAATGTCATAAATAAGAAAAATTTATAACTAATTGTTAAGAAATACAATATCAAAAAAAATTTTCAAAATATTTGGACAGCCATTGTACAGTACCAATGATGAGAAACTTTTCCTTCAAAACATTTTTTCTTAATCTTTCTTCTGCAAAATAAAAAAACCATTAGAGAAATACTGTCGGAGAAATAAAAGAGGACATTTTCAAGTTTCCCCATTTAATTCGTTAAATACCATTCCAAATATATTTTATTTGTGACAGATGTTGCTAGTGAAACTCTCATACCCGTATTGGGGACGCCATGATGAAAGTTAGCCGTCTCTTGTTTGGGTATATTTTAAAATGCTTTTAAGGAGTAAACAGTTGAAAATTGTAGTAAATTTTCTCGAGAGTGCATGCTATTCGTGTTATCATTAGATAACAGTAGTTATAGTCTGGCAGTTAAATCTCATACGGCAGTCACTTAGTGATCTAAATGTTAATTGGGATAAGCATTTTCATAAAAAATGCTCAAGTTTAAGTGATACTACATTTTAATAAATTGTGGAAGATGACGAGATCGAGTACTTTTGCATTGCATGTAAAAGTCAACTCTCAGCTGACATGATCGTGCTTCCGAATTCATCAAGACCTACCCCGGATAAACCTTCGGAAGATACAACCTTGTTGACGTTTTGAATACCGTAGCTTAGCTGTCAGCTAATTTAAAAAAGGGTTTTGGTAGGCCAGACGTTGAAATTTCTGCAATAAAAGACAGGCTCAGTGTCTCGAAAAAACCGCATTGGAATTGAGTAATTTTGAGAAATTCTGGCAGGAGTTAGAAGATAGGCGAAGAAGAGCAAACTGTGTTATTATTTTCAATCTTGAAGAATCCCCAGATCAAATTGAAGATGCTAAGAAGGTAAAAGAACTGCTCTCCAAAATTGGCACAATCGAAATGACAATTATGCCCATATTTATATAAGGTAAACGGTAAATAGAGTGCTTATTGTTAAATTCGTGTTAAAAAGTTCCTAGGAGGCACAGTTTTGGACGTTAAAGTAAATCAAATGACAAAGTATCAATTTCTCCACTGGGTTAGACCGTGGTCCTGCGGAAATACTTCATATGTTAAAAGGTAAACTCGAAAGAGTTGATGAAAGTAACTTAACAATCATATTTGTAAACGGCTCCCCAAAATTGTGCAAAAAAAACTAAGTAGCACGCTAACTAGAAACTGTCATAAAAGACAGTCGTGAAAGATCGCGTATTATTTATCATTTAAATTTGTGTGAAAGCCTTTTCAACAGGGTAGAAGTACGTATTGCACAGTATCACAAGGTGTTATGTTGGTTTTACCTCTTTTTTGATATTAGTTAGGATATTATCGGAACTTAAATTGAAATAAGGTAATCTGCCAGATAAGGTAGGTGTTTTTTTGGATGGACACAACTATCAAATAAATATTTTGTGACTCCAAACAAAACACAATCCAGCAGCCTACTCTAGTTCAGGTCCCTCTTCATCTTTATGTACTTCCTTCCTTCATCCTGCCCAACATCATTATCCCATTCCTGCCCTTCCCTCGTTTGCCCAGCATTCTTCCCTCTATTACCTTCTTCAACATCCCACTACCACTCAATATGCCTTTCATCCATTTTTCCTGCCTCCATAGGATTTCTTCCAACAAACCCCTCTCCTCACCCATCACATCCAGGACTTCATTTGTTTCCCTTTCGGTCCATTTCACCTTCTCCATTCTTCTCCACACCCACATTTCAAAAGCCTCCAATCTACGTCTGTACTACTTCGGTGACCACGTTTCCGCACTGTTAATAGCCACACTCCATATCAAAGTTTTTATGAGTCTTTCTTTAACTTCCCTGCTCAACGTTCCCGTAATCAGCCCCCTCAACATCCTCCTTGACAAAGCCTCTTTGCCTAGCGTAATTCTTCTCCTTACATCCCAACTACTTTGACCGTGTTGGTTCAAAACACTTCTGAGATACCTAAGCTTCTATCTGCTCCATTTTTTCCCCTTCTATTTTGATGTTTAGCTTAGCCTTTCTCTTTCTGGAAAGTCGCATAACCTTTGCTTTATTAATATTGATTCTCATCCCATATCTATTGCACTAAACCTCCAATTCCCACAGCAATGCTTGCGAGCATTAGTTGCTGACTGATCAACTAATGCTTGGCCATCAGGGAACCTAACCGATTATAGGAATTCCCCTCCGACTTTCATTCCCACCTCCAATTCTTCCCATGCCTCTTTAATCATTTCCTCCACATATACGTTGAACAGCACCGGTGACAATGGGCAACCCTGCCTTATGCCTCTTCCTAACACTGCCATTCTGGACTCTCCATTCCCAACTCGCACCTGGGCAGTCTGAGACAGTCCAGGCTGGAGATCAGTCTCCTGTCTCTCCACTCCAATCCACTCCTATTTTCTGCAATACACGTATTATGTTTTCCCAATTCACTCTATCAAACGCTTTTTCGAAATCTATGAAAGAGGAAAATATGTCCTGATTGTATTCTATATTCCTCTCGATTGGTGATCTCATTACTACAATAGCATCACACGTACCTCTTCCCTTCCTAAACCTAAACTGATCATCCCCTAAGTATTCATTTGCCTTACTCTCTATCCTTTTGTTGATGATCCTGAGAATAACTTTAGCTGCGTGGGATATCAAACTTATTGTTCTGTAGTCCTCACATGATGTAGCCTTTACCATTTTGGGAATAGGAACTAACACTGATCTCACAAAATCTTCCGGCCAGATTCCTTCCTCATAGATACTACAAATCGGTCCATATAGAGTCTTCTTCCCACATCATCCTAAACATTTCAAAAATTCCACAGGAATATTGTCTACCCCCACGGCTTTATTTAGTTTCATCTACCTTAATGCCCTTTCTATTTCATTGTCGAGTATACCTGGACCTAAGCTATCTTCTTCTACATCATGTTCCTTTTCTATGTCTAACCTTGTTGGCCTAAGTTCTTTACCATACAGTGTTTCTATATATTCCTTCCATCTCTCTTGGATCTTTTTGTGTCAGCTATTATTTTACTCCACTTATCTTTAACTGTTTGCACAGATCTTGCCTTCTTACTTCCCGATAATAACTTACACCAATTTCATCCTTTCTCTGTAAACTTTCCATATCTCTCTTGGATCTTTTTGTGTCAGCTATTATTTTACTCCACTTATCTTTAACTGTTTGCACAGATCTTGCCTTCTTACTTCCCGATAATAACTTACACCAATTTCATCCTTTCTCTGTAAACTTTCCATATCCTCGCATTGCCTTTTTCACCATGCTTCTTTTGCTTTATTTTTGATCCATCTCAATTTACTGTTTATCTCTTTTGCCTCATTTTGCCTAAGTCTGTGTTTACATTCTTCCATTTTCATCTCTCATCCATCTTTGCAATCATCTCATCAATGACCCATGCTTTCCTTATCCTTTTCCTGTTAATGTTTCCTATAGTTTCTTTTGCGGCTCTTATAACATATATATTATTAGGTAATCTACCGGTTAAGGTAGGTTTTTGGATGGACACAACTATCAAATAAACATATTGTTACTCCAAACAAAACCCAATCCATCAACCGACTCTACATCAGGTCTCTCTTCATCTCTGTATACTTCCTTCCTCCCTTCATCCCATTCAACATCCCTATCCTGTTCCTGCCCTTTCCTTGCTTGCCCAACATTCTCCCCTCTATTACCTTCTTCAGCATTCCACTACTGCTCAAAACACCTTTCTTCCATTTTTCCTGCTCCATCCTTCATAGGATTTCTCTCAACAAACCCCTCTCCTTACCCACCATTTCCAGTACTTCCTCATTTGTTTTCCTTTCGGTCCATTTCACCTTCTCAATTCTTCTCCACACCCACATTTCAAAAGCCTCTAATTAACGTCTATCCTCCTGCTTCAGCAACCACGTTTCCGCAACGTACATAGCTACGCTCCATATCAAAGTTTTGACGAGTCTTTTCTTAATTTCCCTACTCAACGTCCCCGTCATCAACTCCCTCCTCCTTGAGAAAGCCTCCTTGCCTAGGGCAATTCTTCTCCTTACGTCCCTACTACTTTGACCGTATTGGTCCAAAACACTTCTGAGATATGTAAACTGTTCTACCTGCTCTATTTTTTCCCCTCCTATTTTAATGTTTAGGTTAACCTTTTTCTTTCTGGAAAATCACATAACCTTTGTTTTATTAATATTGATTCTCATCCCATATTTATCGCACTGAACCTGCAATTCACTCAACAATACTTGCAACCCCTTGGCTGACTGAGCAACTAATGCTTGGTCATCAGGGAACCTAACCGATTTTACGAATTCCCCTCCGACTTTAATTCGAACCTCCAGTTCTTCCCATACCTCTTTAATCATTTCCTGCACGTGTACGTCGAACAGCACCGGTGATAATGGGCAGCCCTGCCTTACACCTCTTCCTAACACTGCCCATCTGGACTCTCCATTCCCAATTCGCACCTGGGCAGTCTGAGACAGTGCAGGCTGGAGATCAGTCTCCTGTCTCTCCACTCCAATCCGCTCCTATTTTCTGCAATACACGTATTATGTTTTCCCAATCCACTCTATCAAACGCTTTTTCGAAATCTATGAAAGAGGAAAATATGTCCTGATTGTATTCTATATTCCTTTCGATTGGTGATCTCAGTACTACAATAGCATCACACGTACCTCTCCCCTTCCTAAACCTAAACTGATCATCCCCTAAGTATTCATTTGCCTTACTCTCTATACTTTTGTTGATGATCCTGAGAATAACTCAATCTAACAATTCAATTTATGAAATTGTTTTTCAAAATCTATGAAACAGGCAAATACGTCCTGATTGTATTCATATATATTTTTTCCATAAGGGTAAAAAAAATGAAAAATGCAACCATTAAGGTGTGGTAAATTTGAAATTTAAAATTTTTACAAAGCTCTAACAGATTTTCATCTTTTGTAGATTCGCCCGAACTATCACTAAGACCCCTATGAATTCATTTAAATCGTTGAATCTGACAATAGTTAAAATTCAGAAGTCGAAGCGGTTATTTCTTTCCCCCCTTTCCGGTAACCCAAGGATTAAAACCATCCTCCATTCCTACCTCTGCCTCAAAATTTTTCCTCCTGTCTTTCTTTGTTGCAATCCATAGTGCAGTCATTTTATAATTGCTCTTTGCCAGATAGATGACTTTAGACTAATCATCAAAATGGCAGAGCAGCTTCTTTTCTCTCTTTTTCTTTCCTTGAATTTGCCCTTGATACTACCATAAGCATGTTTAGTCCCTCACAGTCTATTACAACACATCCTTACCCCAAAGACTTTCCATTATCTTATGCCAGTCAGAAGTAAACAGTATTAGTGATAGAATCCACCTAGTCAACAGGTGCTCATCAACTGGATTCCATAGTGAGTGATCAATCCCTATTAGATACCATTTTTCCCTATGAAATCCTTACTTCTTCATCCCACTCCTCTCTTCCAACATCACAATCATTGGCAATCAACTATCCATCTACCCGATCTTGTCATTCATAATTTTCAATCCAATCTTTGAATTTCTTACATATTATTATCACACACAAATTTAAAAATAGTATGATTAATCTGCAATGTCTTAGGAGCAAAATCAGATGCTTCAAGTACTAATGAAGTCATATGCAAGGAAAAAAGACAAGGACAAGACAGATGGGGAAATGAAATGTAGAAGCACTACCGTAGACAAAAAAGAAAGGGGAGACTGGAGCAATAGAAGGAAATATGCTTGTATGTTAAGTTTTTCTAATTTACTCTGGAATATAAATTTTAATATCTCCTTAAATATGATAGATAGAACAAACAACATGAGATTTTAAACCCTCTGCAGAATCCATCAATGATGATTTCACTAAAACAGTGGGAATGAATTCTCAAAACAACTAACTAATCATAAAACCATTTAGATCATCCTTAAAACCTGAAGGCTAAGCATGGAATTTTAGGGAGACGTAACAAAAGATCAATTAATTAGTGGGAGAATCATATTACAGAAGACTCAACAATTCAACAGTTATAACAATGAATAGACAACCAAGGAGAATGCCAGCTACTTTCAGGGATTTTATAAACTGTTAACAAATAGTTTCAGTGTGATATCAAATAATGGCTGAAAAGAATTCAGGGAGACAAAGACCTTGGGTGGAATTAAAACAGAAAGGTTTAACAGGTAGTGAAAAATGAACTTAAGAAAAGCTCTTCATAGCCACAGTCAGGATGGTCTGTCTGCTTATTTGAGTTCATTCTTATAAATAAAAATTAAGGTTAAAGCTGCCCCAACGGATGGTATTAGTGTCTGTCACAAATAGTCAAGTCAGCCAATTAGACAAATATTCCTATTAGTTTTTTTAATTGTTTAATGTGGGTTGTTACAACTACAATTGAATCAATGATTTACTAATCAGACATACAATGTGTTCTTACCTTGAAATCGATGTTGTTGTGATAAAAGAGCTGACGACAACGGTTCATTCAAAGCACCTCCAAACGGCTAAGTGAATTCAGTGATGCACTTTCCCTCTTTGAGATGTTGGTAGGGTTGACGTACAATGGACAGCAGATGAAGATTTGGCACCTCTCGTTGATGAACTGACTGCTCTAATTTTTGCCAATATTTGAAAGTCTAACTTAGCCTTTCTTCTCCTCAAAAATTTTGTGACACTATATGAAGGTTGAAGAATGAACTAGAAGAATGATTTCTCTAAAGATTTGAGTGTGAGTAGGCATTCTTTTCTATGCTTTCTATTGTGTTAAGCTCAACTGTGTGGAAGTTCTTGTTCAATATTTATTTTATTAAGAACACAATGTATACATCCACTGATCTTTATTATCGTACAACTAGTTTCAATGCTTAGGCGTCATCATCAGGTACAAAAATAAAACCAGCTGCGGCTCATTTCTATAGCATTTATGAGGGAGCGTGGAGTGGGTGAGGGAGGGGGTAAAAAAGAAGTGCTTGGTGGGTTAACAGTGGGGGAGGGGGGGGGGAGTTGTTGTGTCTTTCGGTGAAGGAAAGGGGTACCTCCATGATTCATGATTGGGGAGAGGTATTCAAACAATAATTCGTACACCAAATAACCCATTTTCAAATTCTTTCTAATTTCAAGCTCCTGCCACTTGTCCATCCTCATCCCTTTGTCCATCTGGTGTAAGAGTTCTGGGTTGAAATCACTCTCATGGTTGTTTTCTCATAGATGTTTTGCGAAGTGCAATTTCTTGAGGTCACAATTCCTAAAACAGCGTTTATGCTCTTCCGCCTGTGTTTTTAACGACCTCCCCATTTGGCCTATATATATCGCATTACAGTCAGTACAAATTAACCTATAAATGCTACTTTTATTCAGTTTGACTACTTTGTCTTTCGTAAAGTTCAAAAATGATTTATTCCTATTGTAGAAGGCTATTCGAAATTGTTCTCTTGGAAAGAGATTCGCTATCTTCTGTGAAATTAAACCAAAAAAAGGGAGTTTATACCATTTGTATTCTTTTAAACAACATTAATTGGTTTTTATAGAAATTCTTTGGCTTGAAGAGAACGTTTCTTTGTAGCATTTTTTCTATTAAACTGTCTTTGTAGCCATTATTCGTTGCTAATTCTTTAATTAATTTAAGTTCATGAGCAAAATTGTTTTTGGACAGAGGAATCGTCAACAGTCTGTTTAGTAAAAAATGAAAAGTTGAAAGTTTGTGGGATATGTGATGGCGGGAGTTGAAGGGGATGATGTGGTATGTGGTGGTTATTTTCCGGAAAATTTCAAATTCAAAACCCCGTCCCTTTTTTGACGCTAGGATATCTAGAAAATTTAACTCATTATTGAGTTCTTTTTCGCAAGTGAAACTGATTTTTTTGCATTGGGCATTTAGGGTAATCATAAAATCCTCTAACTGTATTTCAGTGCCTGCCCATACAGCAGAGACATCGTCCACATATCGAAACCAACAGTGAATATTCTTTGTAAACATAGAGGGGTTGCTGAATATTTTTCTTTCAAACTCGTCCGTGTACAGGTCAGCAAGCAGTGGTGATAATGGAGACCCCATCATTTTTTAACTCTACAAAATACACGTAGTCAAACTGAATAAAAGTAGCATTTATAGGTTAATTTATAACGACTGTAATGCGATATACAGGGTTCGTCCGGAAAATAAGTGTACTGAGCTCAGGAAAAAAAATGTATTACACTTTTACATATCTTAAGCTAATATTCCTCGAAATAGGACCCTTGTGAGTCGATAAACTTGTTCCAGCGGCGTTCCCATTCCTGGAACGCTCCCGCGAAGGCATCATCGGGAACCTCTCGAAGACACGTCGTCACGGCCTCTTTGACGGCGTCCAAAGTCCCGCATCGCGTTCCTTTCAAACTCCTCTTTATCTTCGGGAACAGAAAGAAGTCCGGTGGTGCCAAGTCCGGGCTGTAGGGTGGGTGCGGCAGCGTTGCCACGCCGTGCTTGGCCAAGAAGTCCGACACGACAAGCGCGGTGTGAGACGGCGCATTGTCGTGAAGCAGCCGCCAGATGTTTTTGATCGCTGGCCGGACGCGGGCGACTCGTTTTCGAAGCCTGTCTAGCACTTGGACGTAAAATGCAGCATTTACAGTTTTGTCGTTTAGGTACAAATTCGTAGTGGACGACTCCCCTTTTGTCAAAAAAGACTTATTTGTCAAGACACTTATTTCCCGGACGAACCCTGTATATAGGCCAAATGGGGAGGTCATAAAAAATACGGGCGGAAGAGCATAAACGCTGTTTTAGGAATTGTGACCTCAAGAAATCGCACTTCGCAAAACATCTGTGGGAAAACAACCATGAGAGTGATTTCAACCCAGAACTTACACCAGATGGACAAAGGGATGAGGATGGACAAGTGGGAGGAGCTTGAAATTAGAAAGAATTTGAAAATGGGTTATTTGGTGAACGAATTATTGTTTAAATACCACTCCCCAATCATGAATTATGGAGGTACCCCTTTCCTTCACCGAAAGACACAACAACTCCCCCCCCCCCCGCCCCCACTGTTAACCCACCAAGCACTGATGATCAACACCCCTTTCCTCCTTCCCATTTAAGCCGATCGCAACCCGATTATACCCCTCTTTTTTACCCCCTCTCTCATCCACTCCACTCTCCCTCATATAAATGAGCCGCAGCTGGTTTTATTTTTGTACCTGATGATGACGCCTAAGCGTTGAAACTAGTTGTACGATAATAAAGAACAGTGGATGTATACATTGCGTTCTTAATAAAATAAATATTCTTTTATATTACTGTAGGTGCAATCATGTGGAAACTATGATACTGGGTGATGCAAAAAAGAAAACGCATTGGGATAATTTTTTATTTTAAAATCATTTTCAACAAAACTGGATATTACAAATGATTTTAATGATTGACATTTATCAAACCATTACAAGCTTAATATTATTACATGCCATTAATTACTTAATAATTATCCTATTGACTGGATGAATACATCTCTTGCAAAAACCATATAATCCAATAATCTTATTATTGAGTCTCCTTATCTTCCAGCGAGCATTTTTCATAAGTTTCTGTAAAAAAAATAATATTAATTGATACACCAAATAGGCTAAATTAAGTGTGAAAGTTAATAAATATTTGTCGTCATGCTTTACATAGACACTTTAGTGGGAAACAAATAATTTTGTCTATAAAAGAGTAAAATCTAGCATGGAAGCTTGAACTGAGCATGAGAAAATATGGTGAAAGACCCAATAAGCATGGTCCAGAGTTAGTCTTTCTAAAGAAATCATCCGTGTAGATTACTTTTACAATTCAAATTAGCTGCAGGCAAAAATGTAAAATAATAGAACACAGCAGATGACAACCCACAGATTCAGAACGTCTGCATGGAAACAATATTTTATATAGAATACATATTCTGTAATATTTTGCTCAAACTACATCATTCTAATTCTAAAGAAATAAGCGAGAGAATAGTTCCAATCAGGAGGAATCCTCTTGGAGTTATTAGTGTAAATTACAAGCAAGCTAATGAAAATATTGTCTCGCCAGATTTTTGATTTGGGAAGTGGAAGGGGCTAAATAAGGCTGGTATCCAAATGTATGGGATCTCACATATTATCACAAGTTTAAATAAATGACTCCACACGTAGCTCAAATTGTGTTGATTATCTTTAGATCATTGTAGTTGTAAAACTGGGAGTCATCTGAAGAACTACACCATTTCATAGAGATTGACTACAATCAAAGGAAGCACATATTTTAGCAATGCATAAAATTTAACAAATTATAAGATATTTAAACAAAGCATAAGATTTTCAGTCAAATTGGAGTTTAGGCATAAAATTTTTCAACACGATATCTTTGCCACCTAGCCATTAGAATATTTTATTCAAAGTTAGATATGAGGATCTACCTAACAAGTCTTATAAGGAATTATTTCCTAAGGTTCACGAACGAACGAATTCCTTTTAGTTTGTAATGATTTAATTGAAATTCAGGAGTGAAATAAAGTAAAAAAATTTATATTTTCGTTTTTAAGTCGGATAGAAATACTGTGACAGATAGTCAAGGCAACAAAGGAAATTACGGTGGCCCTCAGTGTCATGAACACCATGGTGGTGCCTCATCATTTACATAAACCCGAGTTGTGGCCAATGTTTCAGTGAAACAAGGTTCGGAAAAATTACATGAAGTGCCACGTAACTGCGTGATATATGCTGTAATAGTAATGCGACTCAATATTTCATAACTACTAATAATTAATTCGTTGTCTCGGGCGTGACTTCATGGAATCGACTTAACATAATGAAAAGAGAAACTTTATAATTTCACATAGATTTATTAGACGGACGACCCAGGTTTCGACGTGGCACGTCATCATCAGGTACTTTTTGCAAAGAAGACAGAGACTGAGATTTTGTGCCAGAGTTCCTGCATTTTGAGCGGAAAGGACAGAGGCTTGACGCGCTGGAGTAATGTGAAATTTTGAAATGTGTTCAAAATAAGGTTAATATTGTTAACGAAATCTTGTACCCTTCCCACTCCCCCCTTCTAGACCTTCCTTCCTTGCACACCTAATGATTCTTCACCTACCTTACCTCCCCTACCGGCTCTTAATACAGCGTTTTTACGTATACTCGGGATTTCCCCTCTCCCTCCTGACCCACGCGTCCCCTACACTACCACCCCCTTCCTTAGATTACGGAGTGCCTAATCCTTTCCTTTCTTCTAGTCCCTATGCTCTCAGCCCCCTTAACCACCTCCGGGCCAAAAACCCCCCCACCCCCCTGGGGTTTCCCCTCTTCCACCCCCTAACCCTCTCCTCAGACCAGGGAGTTGTCTCTCTCTTCTCGCCTTTCCCCCCTCCCCGATCTCTCCCCTTCTTTCCCCCCCCAATTTTGTGTGACTATATATTCTCTGTCTTCTTTGCAAAAAGTACCTGATGATGACGTGCCACGTCGAAACCTGGGTCGTCCGTCTAATAAATCTATGTGGAATTGTAAAGTTTCTCTTTTCATTATACTAATAATTACTTCACAGCAGTGTTAAATATACCGGGAAAAATAAAATCCAAATCCCTAAAATCATAATAGGGTTGTACCCTCTTTTTATAAAAATTAATCCTAACATACGAGGTGTGTTCAAAAATTGACGGGAATTTTTTCATTTCGCGGGCTTGGAGTGTCCGATTATCGAACATTTTTTTTACTATGTTGATATACATGCCCCTTAAATATGATAAAACTTTCAGCTGTTTTCATTGTGGACTTTGTCTGTGGGCTAACAAAGGTTAGACGTGTTTTATGAGCTCAGCGATTTTCGTTTGTTCAAAGAAATGGATCAAAGAATTGATATCAAATTTTGCGTAAAAAATTACAGAAGGTGTAACAAAGTGTGTTAAATGTTAACAAAGGCCTACGGTGAATCTGCTATGAGTAAATCAAGAGTTTACGAGTGGTATAAGCGTTTCCAAGAAGGCCGTGAAGACCTTGAAGATGACGAACGTTCTGGACGCCCCAGCACATCAACAATCGATGAAAATGTGGAAAAAGGGAAAGAAATGGTTATAAACGATCGCCGAATCACAATTAGAGAGGTCGCTGATGATGTTGGCATATCGATTGGATCATGCCATGAAATTTTTTCCAATTTTTTGGGTATGAAACGCGTGGCAGCAAAATTCGTTCCAAATGGCTTTTGCACTACGATAATGCACCAGCTCACACTTCATTGCATGTTCGTGAATTTTTGGCCAAAAACAATACTGTAACGATGCCCCAGCCTCCATATTCGCCAGATATGGCTCCGTGTGACTTTTTCCTACTTCCAAAAATAAAGAGAACCTTGAAGGGCCGTCGTTTTACAGCCGTTAATGACATTAAAAGCGCATCGCTGAAAGAACGAAAGGCTATCTCAAAGATCGAGTTTGAGAAGTGTTTCGGGGATTGGAAGAAGCGCTGGCACAAGTGCATAATCTCCAATGGGGACTACTTTGAAGGTGACAACATCAATGTATGTGATTAAATAAATATTATTGTCCGAAAAATTAAAATTCCCGAAAATTTTTGAACACACCTCGTAGAATCAAGCTTCTATTGCTAGCCTCATTGCAGCAGGTATAATTATTTCATTACAAGTTCGGCCTTTGTGGGGCGTATCGCCTTGGGGGGGGGGGTGAAGGGGGAGGGTACGCATGATAACATGGTTAATGTGGTTCATCAAATATTTTCCCTTAGGTGTGCAACTAATAATAAATTAAATAATGTGAATTGAAAAACATACCTAAAATCTGCTTCACCTCCTTCAACACATTCCGTATCATCAGCTCTGTTGGCACATTGGTCATATCACCCTCGTCCTTCAAGATATCCATCCTCTGCCCCTTCACTGATGAACTGGAGGCGCCAGCTGTGGAATCTTGGGATTTCAGTTCGATCTTGACACTCTTTTCCCTCTGCTGCACAGTTGTCTTTTTTATGGCGCCCAAATTCCTCGTTGGGAGAGTTGGGTCTTGGGTGCCAACCGCGGCCGCCAAGCCTTTCCCTACGCTCGTCAGAGGTACTTTAATAATTTTCTGCTTAGCACAATCAGGTTTTCTTGTCACTATCAATGGCGCTGATTTTATTACGCATAAGGTTCTCCGAATATTACTCATCTCTTGATCCACGAGAAGTTCTATATCCTCGTGTAGGTTCGGATATTTCTTTGGGTCGGCTTTATCCTCCTCCAGCAGAGTAATATAGCCCTCGAGTTCACTTTGGGTGGTTTCTTTTTCCTCATTTGGTTGAGCCACCGCGCCTTCAGCATCGTCCGAATCGTCTCCTTGTGACCTTGGCTTCACCGGGAATGGCTCTGTTTTGGTAAGACCCTCCCCTAGTAAATTCGCAAAAAACTTCAGGTCGTTTTTCGAGATTTGTGGTAGATTCTTCGTTGGAGTCGCCGTGGTTTGAGCATCGCTTGATTGTTTCTCTTGGTCGGTTTTGACCCCCAACATAAGGGCTTTCAGTTCCTCTGACGCCTTTTCGATGTCTGTTTTGCCCTTCTTAGACTGAAAAATTGTGCAACGAGCCATTGTGTGCGAGGCCACTGATTCAAATACAAGAAATCGTCCAACTCTCAAACACGCCTAACTATTATGATGATGATGCACATGATCGTGGCTGCTGTCGAGGTAATTATCTGTTATTAGATTTAGAAACATACATTGTTGGCTGCGTGGTTGTTCTGCAACATTGTATACCGTACAGCGGTCGGTGAATACGGTGGATTCATTGTTTGAACGAACGTCGATAATTTGTAATCATCAAGTGATGTAACGAATGATCAGATAATTGGTCTATTTACAATTATTCAACACTTAGTTGATATACAGTTAATTGAGGATTGAAACATATCAGAGTTGCTCATCATTTTGACGGTTTTCGCGCCATATTATTACCTACTAATTACCTACTAATTAACTATTACCTGGAACTTGTGCGTAGGTTTTGATGATTGATGTTTCAAATTGAGGATTGCATGATCATCCCACTATTGATCAACGTATTAAAAATCTATTTCATACATGCAATTTTAACAAGCATGAAATAAGAACCACGATAAAAATAATGGCAAAGATGAGTATCATCATTTTCAATAATGAGAATAAATGAAATAAAATTGTGTAATGGTAAATAAACATCATAACGGTAGTAAAAATTATTGAAATTAGACATAATAATTCTTTAGAATTTCTTGATTTAAATCCGTTTTCTCTCACATTTCTTCTGGCTCAGCTGTAGTATAAAGAATTTGTACCTGAAAAAAATGCATTCGAGTCCATTGTTCGCCCAATTTAGAATTCCTTCGTTTAGAAATCATAAAATTTCGATTTTATGAATTTACGGTACCTCATTATCTAGGAATGTATTAACAAATTTTATACAGTCATTAAAAGTTTTGCTTGCGAAACCACTCGGAAAAGGCATTATTTCGGGATGAAAATTAAATTATCAGTGTTCGTCACACAAGGTTCATTATACACATAAATGTGCACAATTAGGAGAGTGAAGATGTGTTCAGGGGACAACCATTTCGCGCAAGGTTATGGAACATATAGTTGCTAGTTCCATTGTGATAAACCTCGATAATCAGGACTTTTTGATGAAAAATCAGCACGGTTTCCGAAAAGGTAGATCCTCCGAGACCCAACTTGGTGTTTTTTGTTAATGATATTCTTACTTCGGGAGAGAGCAATGTTCCAGTGGACGTGATTTTTCTAGATTTTAAGAAAGCCTTCGACAAAGTACCTCATAGTAAACTACTCGCAAAGCTGGAAGCATATGGCATAGATAAAAATATGCGGGGTAAGATCAAAGACTTTTAGAATGGTCGAGTACAAAGAGTAGTCATTAATGGAGTCAGCTCAAATGCAGTAAAGTTATTTCTGGTGCTTCCCAGGGCTGTATTGTCGTACCTCTTTATTTCTACTTTACGTTGACGACATTGACTCTGTAGTCGCTAAGAAGATACGTTTACTTGCCTACGATGCAGTGGTTTGCCGTGGTATCCGTAATCCTGAGGACACAGCAGCTTTATTAGATGACCTTAATGCTATACAACGCTGGTATGATACTTGACATTTAGAATTGAACTTAAAAAGTGCGTAATGATAAATGATTGGAAGAAGAGCAACTCCATCGCCTTCAGCAACTCCATCGCAGTTCCTCTGACTTTCAACCGAAATGTTTTCTAATTCTTTTTCGAATTTCCCGCTAAACTTTCCCTTTTAAATTCGCTTTGCACTTTCAGTAATTCCTTCTTAACATTCGCCCTAGATATCTTGTAATCAAAAATGAACTAATTCCTTTTGTCGCTAGAGATATCATTCCTAATATTTTCATCTTGGCGTGGCATAGTCTTTGACGTCGATATGCTTTCTAACATCCGCGTTGTACCATCTAGGTTCCGTGTTATCTTTTATAAATTTACTGAGAATGAACTTTTTGACTGCCGAGCGTGTGATCTCAAAGAAGTGATTCCACGTATCCTCAGTATTTCCGTGATTACTATATTTCTTAAAGTTTGCAAAATGTAAGTATCACACATTTTAGACCATTATAGCCTCCTTTATTCAAGTAAATGTTTTTTAGGCTTTTTATTTCTGACCCCATATAGCGAAACTTTAGCATTTACTACCCTGTGATCACTAATTCCATTTAGTGTCTATAAGTAATACTTTTTCGGGCATGTTCTCTGCTAACAAATTAAGAATATTATCGCCCTTAGCTGGTGAAATCGTAAAGGAATCCGGAGCGACTCGCAGGTATATTTCTCTTTTCCCCCATTTAAAAACCAAATGTGCTCCAATTATTGAAACCTCTTCCCATTATAACGTCGCGATCATTGTATTGGGATAACAGACCTTTGATTTGCTGATCTAATTCTAGTATTGAATTATCTTTGTCGTCTGGCGGCCTGTAAAATGCGCATACTTTTTTAAAGTCTTTTGTATTCAGGACTTTTAATTGAGCACCAAACGCTCTCCAAACTATTACCTGGAATTACCTCAGCCCTGCTGACGCATGAATTTTTAACTTCAATAAAGACAACGCCCCAATTCTATTTGCTCTGTCATTTCTGTAAACGGAAAAGGATTTTGTGAACATTTTATCGATAGCGATATCAGTGGATAACCAGCCTTGTGTCCCAGTAATTATATGTACACCTGTACTTTGAATAAGGTGATCATATTCTGCGACTTTGTTTTATAAACTTCGGCAATTAACTATACAGATCATGTTTCCTTGACATCACGGTTGTTTGAATTTTTAACGAGAATCGATTTATTAATAATATTGAATCCATTATAGATTTTCCGCCCAATGACATCTGATTCGTGTTAAATAAACTATTGCTATCACTGACCCTCACTTCATTTAAAGCTAAATAATTTGGCAAAGAGAACTTGAGAGTCCCACTATTTGACCTACACTTTAATCTTAAATAGCCCTACAGTGCTCGGATATCCTGCCCGCTACCCACCTGGCTGCCTCAGACGTGTAGTGCAACTGCCTTTGTCACCTAAGGAACGCCGCCACTAGGAATTCTGCGGGACTGGCTCATACCCTCATGGTCTTCTCTCTCAGGCAATGGGACCATCACACGTCTGACATTACTTCTTGCAACCTATCACTAGAGTCCCCCTCTCCCAGTCTCACGGTCCCTTCTGGGTATTAACAGGGGAGTAAGTAGCGGCTCCAGATACAGCTGGACTATCCTCCGACAGTACCTGTTACCTGTTGGAAACGGGTATGAGGTTTGCCTTCGCATCTCCTATGCCTCGCCACAATGTTAAATTTTCTCTGCTACTGCGTGAGAAAACCTTCCAATCTTCCGATTTTTTCTTCTTTCTCCTCCATCAAAAGACTCGGACCGCCGTGCTCCGGACGGCCTTTCGATCACACCGCTGCATGTTGCATTCGGGTGAACCCGTGCATCCCCATTGGAATGGCGAGTTTTCGCAACTCCACCCAGAAATAGTATCTTTTCAGTCTAGTATTATCAATATTGTATCATCCTTTCGATATGTACTAGCCCAAGGTATCTGAGAACCCCATTCTCAAATCAAAGCTAAAAGTTGGCAGTTCTCGGCGATACGGAAGACTGGAATGTGTATGACAGAAAGTCCCTCACCTTCCCTTCCCTATCCATGCCTTTTGATACAAAACTCCACTTTCCCAATTTTGATTGACATAACTTTGACGGATGAGCTATATTCATCCCATGCCTTCATTTCTTCCTAGGTATTTTTAGCACCAACTCAAGACCAACCTATTGCACTCATCAAGTCGTCAAAACTTTGTAGAACTTCAGTTTGCTTTTCTGGCAGAGGGTTACACTCTTTGCACGAATATGTTTGCTTGAATCCATAGAGATTGAAAATGAATGTACGAATATCTTACCATAGCATGATGATGGCTTGATAGGTCCCTCAGCAACACTTAACTTATAGCTATGGATACTTGCACCCATTATGTTTATCACACCTACCCACAGAGACTTTTAGTAGTTTCTTAGGTCTCTTAGTCTTGGAATGCCATGTGAAAAACAGCCACGATGCATACAAATTTGATTCCGCTGGATCCTGATCAGAAGGGCAGATTTGGAATTAGGGTGGGTATTAACAGTAGTGTAGTTGCCATAGGAGGCGACCAACAGATGAGTTCAATTGAGAAATTAAGGTTAGGAGGAAAATTTGGCAGAGATAGAATGTTAGGGAATGGAGGAAGGGTGGAGAGAAACATTGCATTCACACTGGGTGAATCTTAACAATTGACGCCAAGCAAGACATTGAAATTTCCATTCATATGGATGAAGAGGGTTTTCCGCTAACTTGAAGGTCTCTTTGATCTGCTATGAAATTTTCAGGTCGGAAGGTACTGACCTGAAAGTTGTCAGGTAGGACACTTGAAAATATGTGGCCAAGGAATATGTGAGGTAGGTGTTTCCCAGCCTGGCAAATTAAACTCCCTCTACACTGTTAACACTTAACCATTTCTCCACAGTTTTAAGTATTTCTGATTGGATAGGAAGTGACAGAATCAATTAATTAAGACACTACATCTCATACCAGACTCATTTTGGACAAGGTATTTTTTAAGTTCAGTTGAAATAAAATGTTCATCTAGTTGGACAGTGCAGAACAGAATGCATTGAACGATCAGACACTCAGTTAAGTTAGAAAGGATGATCTGAACTGCCGTCTTTGAGTAATTATTTCATATCTCAGCCTTTTTATAAATTACCCATTATTTTTAGTATTTTGCGTTTACACCCTTATTTAATGTGTTGGTGTTTCACCTATTGAGTTTTAAAAATAATACATCCCTTGAAACTGATGAGAATAAGATCTCCTAGGTAATGAAAAAATTTAAAAACTCCATGCTTAAAAACTCAAACTGAATTGAATGGCAAATGTTCATGATGCCCCACCTCATTCCCTCCTTACTCAGCAAACACACACAATTAATGGGTCTTGAATCATTGCTTGGCAGACATTTTTTATTCCAACTTCTAATGGTCTTCAATGCCTCTTGTTGGCATTTCAACCATATCCTTATAGGAAAGGTGAAGGGATTTCATATAGAACTCAATATAAAATTTATACTGAAATGTGCAAGTCTGTACTACTCTCCCACCATATCTGTAATCGACACGAGTCTATAAATCTAAAAACTCAAAGATATTTACTTCAATCATTAAAATATTAATTATGAGTAGAAAAGGTCCTTTGTGTCAATAAACATCCAATATTGCTTTACTTATCTTTGCTTTGTCACCAACAAATGCACCTTTGTATTAAAAGAATTACTTTGGCTGAAGCATTCAAATTGTTTTACATCTTTTGTGGATATTTCAAGGTTTCAAGTATTATTCATTGATTAATTGAACTAATCTTGAGGTTTCCAAAAAATATTGAATTCACTTTTTTTCAATTTTGCTAAAATTTCATCTGCCTGTTCAAGCTGCCAAAAACTATGATGGATTACTTAGTTGAGTAATGTTTTTCCTGAATCCTGAGTAATAATTTTCATGATTTTTTCCATTTGCAAAGTGGGTCTCTATAGATATTTATTAAGAAAAATGAACCCTCATCAATGCTGTGTCATACCGTACAAGGTACATATTTCTTATGGTAGAGTGATGGATAACTGGTTTACATAATTAATGTTCTTATCCTACAGGTACCTGTACAACATTGACAGAGTGGAAGGGCTTGTCCATTGTGATGACCCTTAGAGCTGTGTTCATGGGAAGGATGATATTTGGTCCTGGAAGGGTCACCAGTGCCAGATAGGTCAAAGGGTAAGAGTCTAACAAAATGTAGTCCACACAACCTCTGTCCCTCAGTGAGATAGCAATAAAGGTATGTGTCCCTATGTGGGATGGCTATTTGAGTGATGGCAACATTAAAAACATTATTGAGTGATAGAGCAGGAGAGGAGACAGTAGGGAGAAATGCAAAGGAGCTATGGTGAGTTATGATTTGCAATGGTGTGTTGAAGACTGTTATAGAGGGTAGAAATACTAGGGAGGCAAGCAAGGCGCAGGAAAGGAAAATGCATGTTGGATGCTTTTAAGGTAAGAAGGAGGTGTCCAGAATTGAAGAAGTTTTTACTGCTGCATCTGATGTTGTTAGGAGAGATAAGGATGATCTGCATCCTTTGTTAGGAGAGGTAAGGAAATGTGTCATTCTATACTATGCCAAAACCACTTTACCTAGTAAAAAGTCAATAATAAAAATGCACTTATTTTTCTATGCCTCCAAGCTTGTATAGTAGGAGTAGTGATAATATAAACAGATATTAATCAAAAACTGCAATTTTATGAATTATACTGAATTTAGTACAAACACAAGCCTGAAGTATAAATCATCACATATAACTGTGTACAATTGATGTATTCCAAATGGTATATTTGATAAAGGATTTGGTATTTTCCCGGCGTATCAGCTGTGTAAATTCCTCTCGGGTCCTCCACCGGGTTATATTGCGATGCACAATACTAGGCTGAGATGGACAATATAACCCGGTGGTGGTGTATTTGATTTCCAACCCTCAGATTTAACAATACATTGTGATGATGACCGAAGGGCTGGTACTATGGAAAGTTGACTTTGACAATGAGGTACAAGGAATATAGTGTTTAAATATAATGCAATAGTGCAATATAATGAATAGTACTAATTTATTTCCATCAATGGTTTCAATGTAGCCAGAAAAAACTGAATTCCACAGCCCAACGACAATATCAGAAAGCTTGAAAGAGTTTTCCAATCTGAAAGTCTCTAATCAGCAAACAACTTATGGACTCTAGTAATTTCATAATTAGAATAATTAGTTATGCATTTTTAATGAAATTTTGTTCACAGAGATGTGCTACATTTAAACTTTTTTAAATCCCTTTCAGTTAAAATCTATTCAAATTCTTTAAAATTCTACAGACATCAACACACTAATCATAATAAACTTTATGACTTCGGGGCATCAGATTGTTAGGAAATAACCAGATAGCTTTGGGGAAACAAACCATGCTCCATAAATGTTGGTGGAGATGTTAAAAATAGTCTCCAAATATTGATTTGTTTTAAATTGTCAAAACGATGCCCTAATCTTGGTACTTGAACAAACATGTATTTACTTAGTTCATTATAATTTGCACATTCACAAATCTTATCAGTTGTTCAGCCTATTCAGTCATGATTCTTACTAGGTTTTGGCCTGCAATTAGATTTCCCATGCCTTTATCTAATGAAATTTATACAACAGCCACCTCCAAGGGAGGACTGAGGAGGCAAGTAGGAACACAAGTGAACTCCTTTGACTTAGCTGGCATGCAATCACATTATATGCATGCAGACAAATTCTTTAAATTCCCATTGTCTCCTGTAGTGTGTTCTTATATTTTTTGGTTTCCCTCTTTCTCTCATTTTCACCAAATAGGTACTTATAAAACTACACATTTATCATTCAGAACTGAGGATATTTTTCAGTTGAGTTGGTACAAAGGGTTTGGGTTAAAAATGTAATTCACAAAACTTTTTTCCTTCCTTAGTATTATTTTTCAAAACATACATATAAAACGGTTCTTCAAGAGCATCTCCACTTATCAATACAATGATCATAGGTCTTCTAGAGAATTTCATGATAGATGTACTCACAAGACATCATGATAATATATTATTATACTTGAAGGAAATTTTTTGCAAAACATGATGTACATAAAACAATGAGCTCCTGAGGATAAGTATTGCATGTCAAATTGAGTTCAATTTGAAGAACGTACAGTCTACAGCTCAATTTTATGTACACGTTTACAACACAAAAAAACATTAAAACAATGTCAATGGTTGTGTTATGGTTGAATGGGTAGGCAAAAATGTTGTTGGTAGATGAACCTTAAGAATGACAGGCTGCAGAGAGATGTCTGAGGGAATATGATATTTTCAAAAAATTAGTCTGTGACATGTTCAACAATGGAACTTTCATGTGATTTTGAGGTCCAAACATTGCCTGCCCACACCTTGGTCAGCGTGAGGAATTGCTCCATCAGGTCCTGTCACACCACTGCCTCCATCACTACAAAAAAGCCAAAAAAAAAGAGCTTACAACACCATTACTGAGTGAACTGATGCTAAACAATGAATCCAAACAGTAACAGCAAATTACAGAGAATTTTCTATTCTCTACAGGAAATTCAAGAAAGAAATCAAAATCACTTTTACTATGCTTTGGACATTTATAGAGAGTTTTAAGGTGAAATCAATTAAAAAATTGTTCAAGCTGGAAGCTGTTATGAAAAGTAAAATTTAGTAGGTACTGATTAACATTTACTCTGCATACATAGTCTTTGTGACCAATAACCACAGCCCAATACCACAAAGAAAAGTTGTAATTTAACTTTGAAATAAACTGACAGAAATTATAAGAAGCAAAACAGAAAAATTTCACATTACACCTGCCTCATTTTTTAATCAATTCCATCAGAAAACTTATTTTAATGAACAATTACACTGTCTTTTGTTCCTTACATACACTAAAGAACTCACATGGCTATGTATTAACTTTCAACAAGTTTTCATAGTTTATTACAGGCCAATAAAATTCAAACTTGAACTTTTAAATTGTCCTCATTTTTGCAAAAAACACAACATGAAAAATCTTTCAACAATGAGCATCTTGTAAAAGAAATGAGGGGAATGGACTGAAACTGCACAAAAATCTATTGAAATTGGTCTTTTTTAGACTCTTCGGAAAATGATTTGAAGAAAATGTTCCAAAAAGGTAATTACCATAATGCCTACAGTAATCATATCCCATCTTATATTTTAACAAACTGTACCCATTAAATGGTACCAATAAGTACCCTTTTTGTACGATAAATAAGTTTTAGAATGTACTCTCCTCTTGATAAATGCCTGTTAAGCTCTCTGAATAACTATCTGGCATTCAACTTTCTGAGAAAGAGGCCCCAGAGGAGCATTCCAGTGTGAGTACCCATAAAACCGCACCACAGGGAGCTCCACATGTTAAAATTGCAATATCATGGGCACTGATTATCATTTTTCACGATAACTTAATTGCTTGAGATAAAATTTTTATTTGCCAAAAATGCAAATCTACTGGATGCTCAGTGAATAATAAAAAGGAGCGCAAAATTACATTGATCTGAAAACAAACATACAAACAAAGAGACTAAACATTTCAAACTATTGATCAAAACAACCAAAATCAGGAAAGTCATTGAAAAATTGAATAAAAATGAAATGGAAATTTCATAAATCCAAGATTACTGAATTTAAGAACTGGAATTATCAGCACATCATAAACACAAATATTATGCAAAAATGAGGTATGCCTACAGATACTTTAGTTTTACAAATGTTGATAAATTATAATCTTTAACACTAAAAAAGCTGTTTTTCAAACATATTTTGTCCCAAAATTGATGAAACAGGTCATTAACACCCAGCTACCCATCCCTAATGAACCCCCCCCCCCACTTGAGACTGCTTCCAAAGAGTTAGATAATGAATATGAAAAACTTTACACACTCTTCATATGTTGATATTCTTATATTGTTGATGATCAACACTATTAGGAAAAATATTATCCGTTTAATTTAAAACTCTAATACCTTGGAACTGCTAATAAAACCTACATTATAACAATAGGGTAGACCATTATAATGTGGAAAACAAGTTTAAAACATACATAATCTTTATTCTCTTGGTATAGAGAAACTTCTTTCACTTGCAAAATTATGACAATGATGGACGGGAAGAATCAACCAAAGTCAATGATCAGACGAGCAGAGAAATAATACCTTTAAAATGCCCAACACTTATTACAAAAAATATACACGAGGATGGTATTATTAATTTCCCTTTCTGTACTCAACCACTCCCTTTTTTAGCCCTTATCTGTGATTTATTAATTATCTTATTATTTGTTCCACATAGCTGAGGCATAAAATCCCTTCCATGAGCACTCCTGGGCAGGTTATTAAGGTGGCAGGAAGGGGTAGTTAAAGACTTTCTGGTCCCTTTATTCATGTCTCTCAATGATTCTGATTGACTAACATTCCTTGAAACGCCTCCAGCAGGTGATACTACAATGATATTATACTGACAAAGTTATGAACAGAAATGCAATGCATTTGAAGTTATACAAAGTAATAGATGTGGTTAAGAGATTAAGCTCTTATTGGTGACTACAATGTGACTGAGCATGCCAAATTGTAAAGAAACATCGATATCAGCAGTCAACAGACACACACTATGCAGTCAGGCTCAAGGAATCTATACAAGTTATTTCCCACTGTATTTTGTGATTATATTGGCTACCTAAGCTTTTTTGGAAAAGTAAGAGAACTGAATAGGCTTACTGAACTGAATAGGTTAGGCTTACTGGCAAGTCATAGCTGGGTTACCTAACATTCCTTTCTCATCCTAACTGAATACTATATATGATCTTGGTGCACAGACACAGTTTTTCATTAAGTTCATTATCACACAATGTCTACTCCTTTTTTTGTACAGTAACTGATCAGGTTAATATCAATTCATTACTTCCAATTAAATATAATTCAAAATAATTTATATTACTGTGGGTTTGAAAAATATTAGTCCATAGATCTCATGAAGAAGTAAGATGGGAGTGTCTTGGATATCTACACAAACCTCAACATATTAACTTCTTTAGAAGGTAAATGAGTGAGAATATGAAGATTCTGTCTGCTGTTACACAACAGATAGTTGGGTAATTTTGGGACTGTTGATATATTTAATTTAGACAAGGTTGAAACAACCACAGAAGACTCATTTGAACAATGTGAGGCTTTAAGAAATTCAAACGTGCTTGCATTTGAATTATATCACTTTTCACTGAGATCAAAAGAATTAATAATTTAAAACATTTCCTTTGTGCTTATCTTCAATATTTCTCCCATAATATTGCTCTCACAATTAATAACTCAAAATAAACTATGAATGACTAAGCAGAAAGTAGGAACAACAATAATTCAGTTATCATAATAACCACTTCACAAATAAACCACCCTAAAATTTGAAATCATTGAGGACAAAATTAAAGTCTACCCCAGGGCCTTCTTTGTCAAGTCAATGGCAAGGAAGGCTTTACATAGAAATGAGGGACTCTGCACAGATATGCGCAATTATTTCAGCATGAAAGAGGAAACTACATGGTGCACACAACCTAGATTCATATTACAGATAGTACAGAAATAATTAATTCACAACCAAAAAGACTGTGAATATAAAATGTCATTAAAGAGAAATGCATTTGACCACCACAAACTAACAATTAAAGGTACTACTTAAAGTCATTATATTAATTTCAAGATTTAGAAGACTTTGTGATAAAATATTTCATTCAATGTATTAATTGTGAAAAATGCATCATTAAAAGACCAATCAATCTTTTGCATGAATTAATCAAGAATATGTATATGAAAATAATTAAAAATAAAATATAATAAGAGCAACCAAAAAACATAATAACAGCTCAGTGATATTTCAGTTAGTTTTTGTGTTCAGCCATTACATGAGGGGAAATGGAATTTCCAGGGTAGTTGTATTAATACTTGATTCATAATGAATGAGTAAAATTGGACTACATATTCTGAATTACAACTTACATGCAACTCCTTTATTGAATTTCTCTAGGCACCAGAAATTCTGAGAAATGTCACCAAAGCTGAAAGCATTATATAGAAGTTTAAGTGTATAACATTTCAAAATCAAGTCTCAGAAATGATCAATAAAATGATAAATTATTACATAAAAATAAGAAAATAAAGGGCATGGGCATATCATGTAATGGCAAGGAACATTTACTGGAGGAATTTGTAAATGAAACAGGACTTTCAATGAGAAATACTATTAACTTTTTGAATCATAGCGTTATTCTATTTTTAAATATACTTCTAAGAGAAGAGCATATGAATAATACATTACTAGGTATATCACTGGACATACTAATCATTCATTGATGCAAGAGCCAATATTTGGATAAATGGTTGAAAAGAGCATCATATCCTCACATCATGCCATTGGTCTAGTGCTGTGTTGGTTAAGAAGGCCATTCCTTGAACATCATTCCATCTATCCAGAAAGAGGCTGGAATGAAGTTCCTTAACTCTGTCAAGGGATCAAAGTGGAAACTAAGTTTTGATAGATATGAATCTTTTCTCTAAGCCACTTAAAAAGCTACAGAAAAATTTTACTCATGGGGATTTCTCCCTCTACTGAAAAAATAATTTCTCCTTTCAAAAAGCACTCAACCCAAGCAATAAAATACATGGGTAACTGTTTCACATGAAAGCCTCCCCAAAATGCGATGGATTAAACATTTTAAAAATATTTCCCAATGAGAAAGAAAGCAAATTCCGATTAACACTCTTCATGATACATATTGAAAGTGATGACAGATTCACCAATTTGATACCATAAAAAGTCAAACCTTTCTTATTACATGCAATCTGCCCTTGCACTACTTTACACAGCTAACTGCTGTGCAGTTAGCTGCTTTAGGCAGTTGAAAGAAAAGTCAGGCAGAAAGCCAAAGATTTAATTTCCAAAGAAAAGTTTTCTAAAAAAATTCAAAATGTTGAGGAATTTTGAACTGACCATCACAAAATAATCCATTTTGAGGAATATTCAGCATTAATTTTAAGTAGGGATACACAGGTAGCAGGCGGATATGAAAAATGCCTGAATACCAGGGATCAATGGCAGAGTTTCTTAGTATATACAAAATCAAATTAAAGTTTTCAAGTAACCTTCAGCTAAAAGGCCACATTGCATGTCTTATACATTGTTTTCAGAGCTATATTTAATTACATATTTGGCAGTACACATCATATTAATGGGATCACATGTGCCAAAAACTAAAGTCATTTCATATCATAAACACTGTTCTAGACAAACCAAAGGATTACAGCACATGTATCCACACCTGAGGATGGTTTCAAATCCAAAAACTTCAAGCTAACAACCTCAATCACTGATAGATTAAATATTTAGTGAAGTTAACTTAACTGTTGATTTAGTTTTAAAATTTGTATTGACTCAGTGAAAAATGTAGTAGAGGTTAAAATCTTAAGCTGCCTGCCAATAGACGGGAACTAATTCATAGAAAATTACTGCAAATTATACCCTTTTCTTTTTGTGCTTGGCTTAAGTGTATCTGATTTTAAGTACAGACAATTCTGATGAATTTATCATATGATGTTTGGAGTCAATATATCATACTTCGCACAAGAGCATGACCATCTCCAAATTTATGACTCTTTTTATGGCCATAATTCCTTAACGACTTACAAGAAACTATTTACAACAAAAATAGGTTGACTATGAATCTTCAAATGTCAAAAATACATAACATATGTTATTAAGTTCAAAGGTTCAAACATAGGTTCTAGCACCAACATTCGTATTCTTAGAAAAACTTGAAAATCTCATGAGCAAATGTAAAATCTCAAAATTAAAATTTGATATCCCTAGTATATTTTAAGTAATTCTACAGACATGACCCTAGTTTTAATCTTTTATTCCTCTATCCTCTCCCCAATTTCCAATTTTTAGAGGGGGAAGTTAAGACCTAGTGAGGATAAAGCTACTTCACATGAGAATATTTAACATTTTAATACACATATAAGTATATAATTCCTTAAATTTTGATAAGAAAATCTTAGGTAAACCCTTCTGGAACATAAGCCATAAATTCATGATATTAATAATATAAACATTGCACAGTTGGGAACATCAAACAAATGAGGCAGTACAGAGAGATCTTACCAAAAGAAGTGATTAATTGAAAAGAATTGAAACAGAAGCCCATTTTAAAATCAGAATCAGATGTGTAAAAGGTACCTGCAAGTATAATTTATTGGTTAACAAAATAATTCAATATAATTCCTAAAAAAATAAAAATAAGAGCAATGGCATCACAAAGACAACCTACAATTTCACTCTATTAAGAGTTACACGTTATAAACTCACATTTAGTTGTTAATATTATGTATATATATTTCTATAAATATATATAGTATTCCCCTTAAAGTAATTGCAACATATGCAATAATTCCAATGAAAATGCTTTTCTCAGGTAGTTCATCACTTTGTGGGCATTCTCATCTTCATAATTATTTAAGCATATTCTTCTTTGATGGGCAATTTACTTCAATGCCCACTACATAGAGCTTCATCCTTTGTTTTAATCATGTTCTCAGCATTCTCTGATGACTGGTTTCCAACTGCCATGACATTTTATGGTTCCTTCATCAGAGGACAAGTTTTTCACCTGTCCAACCATGCTGGCAGTTTTTTTCTCAAGATTTTAGTAAAAAAGATGAAAAAGAGTAAAACGAGCAAAAAAGAGTGCGAAAAAATAGTAAGGGAAATGCAAAAGACATTTCAAAGAATAAAAAGAGAAAATTTCTACATCTATTAAGAGATCAAATTGGGAAGCATGCCGATAAAAATGTATACCATATGAAAAAGAGTTGTATTTACCTGAGTGAGCCACCATGCCCGACGATAACTCCCTAATTATTCTTCACTTCCCTGACTTAGAACCCTGACTAGATAACAAGCTAGCATTCAATTCTTTCCATTCTTTCAGAATACCATAAATGAAAGGAAAACTACTCTTGTTAGTGATAAAATGTATATATCATACATTTAATCAACAATAACTAGCTAGACTTTTTGGAGATCTGAAATGATACATTAAAACCTGACTTCAAGAAGAAAGGTATATTTCACATGATGTGAAGGTACTCAATGCATGCACTATTTACTTCTTAGGTTAGAACACATACATGACAACAAAGAAAAAATTAATAATTATTATTTTGGCAAATGAATAGGCTAGCACAGGGAAACACACAACAGATTGAAACAGACAAACACAAATACGCACAAATGAGGACTAGTACTCTTTTCAACTATTAAATAAAATTAAAAGTTCAATTTTAATGTGTGTATATTACTGTGTTAAAAAATGGCACTGAATACGAATATGATGCTGCACAAAGGTTAGATGGACCCAAAAAAAATAAGAAATATGCACAAATGAATCAGTTCCCTTCATACTTTCTATCCTTAGGGATGGGAAAGTTAAACGAAACTAAATATGGGGTACATGAAGTTTTCTGAATAGCACAATTGCTTAAAAAATTGCATAAAAAATAAGTCACCTGAACCCAAAATTGAGAAGAAAATAAAAAATGGTGAATCATTCCATTCATAACACCCATGTTAAGCTAGCACTGAGTGTCCCTGTGTCTATTCCACTCAGTATCTATGAAATTTAAGCCCATTTTTTCAAATAAACTCTGATATTCATTGGAATAAATTGAGTGAGCTTAGCACAAACACTATGGTGCTGATTAAAATTTTAATATCAACTCCCATCAATTTAAACTTCCTTAAAATTCCATTTGAGTTGGACTGGAAAAAGAAAATCAAATGACTCAGTCAGGTTCTGGATTACATCTGCATATCAGTCACTTCACTGAAGAGCATTTGTGCTAAATCAATGGTGAGTTTTCATTTTAAATAATTCCCATTTGTTCTAGTGGGCCAGCTTGATTGCTACATAGTTTCTCTGCCTCACCAGTATATAGATTCAAATAACTTTATAATCAGTCATAAGTGAAAGCTTTACTCCACAGAGAAAATAAATTGAATTAAAATAGAGTTTTTAAGTAAAATTCCAAAAGAAAAATATCCACAATCACTCATGCTTCATGCTATAAAATATAGCTGATCCAAAATTCATCTCAAATTCACATCAATGATAATGCTTTCAAACACAGATGTTTGGATACGAACTCTGTTCTTACTCAAGACTTACCTGGTTGATACAACGAGACAATCCACATCATTTCAATACTTTTTCCTCTTACCTTGTTTAAAGATTCGTCCAACCCTTTCCAAATAAATCATACACAGACTAAAGGTGACCAAAACATGTAAAAATGATGAATCAAATCAAAACTGTAGTCTCTTGAGATAGAAAATATGCTCCTTGAGTTCCTTCATTTCAAAACTGTCTTATTAGGATTACAGAATTCCAAACTTTTAAAACATCAAAAAAGAAGGAAAATCAACTTGAAGATCGGATTCACAGCTAGTAAAAATAAGATTTTGATGGAGAAGTCTTCTATAATGGAGGATTTCAGTTAACTCGAAGTGTTGCATATGAGATAACACAAGTGACGCCTCCAACGTGGAGTTTGAATCTCACAGAGTAACACAAAAGCTCTCAGAATAAAGCACATTATGATGTGTGCTCAAGAAAATTGTAAATTGAATTCTGCTAGATAACTGATGAACCTTGAACATCTATGTTAAGTGTCTATTATTTCCTGTGCCAATTGAAACCACAAGAAGAGATGATAATGCAATTTTTAAAAAATGTCTTGAAACACTAGCAAAAATTAATGACCAATCTAAAGAAACTAATGAGAATGATTAAACAAATGGATGTGTTTTTTTTAGAAGCAGCAGGCATATTCTTTTAAAAGGTCTACACCCTATACCCATACTTCTGGACATAGGTTGTTGTCATTGAAAATGACCTGATTTCTAGTGTTATATAAAGTTCACATCCAAAAAAAGCTTTTTAAGGGGAGTATTGTTCATTATTTGTAACAGCAGTGTCAGATTCAATTTTTTAGCAACAAATACAAATGATTTCTAATAAAAAGACACAATTTTATGGTTATTTGTAGGTCAAGTTGACAAATAACCAGTCCAGCAAAATGATAAATGAATAATGGTTGAATTAACAGCACTTGACAACTTACAATAATTAAGTTAGGTAAATAGGAACTAAACTTTTAATGATAGAATTTACAGATACTTGATTTGGGTCACATTCTGATGCATGATGAGTCTTGGACTCAGCCCTCTATGCCTCTGACATATGGTAAAAATGGTCGAAAATATTTATTTGATACTTGTGAAAGTATTAGATGTATAACTAGACTGGCTATTTACAAGCTAAGGCTGGGGTTATAAATTTTCTCTCTATAATCTTCAACTTAGGGCTTACATATGTCCTCAAAAATCAATTACCATAATTGCCAATTATTTTGAGGCTGAATTTGAAATTTCTACATTATTAACACCTCTCCTTAGGTATTTGTGCACAAGGAATCTCAATCCAGTATTGTATAGAAAACAGTTAATACAGCAGAATTAACACATGATATGTGGTTTTGTGCGTGTGTGTGTGTGTGCAGGGTTATTTATTACTTATCCAACCTAACCAGGAAAGTTATCTACAAGAGACGACCCCAGAATTAAAGTAAATCATTGGAAGAAGCATATTTAAACAGGAACTAAAAAAGTACTGATTGAAAAATTACAAGAAAAATGAGTGAAAAATGAGTGCTGATGTTCTATTATTTTGAATTAAAATATATTGGCATTATATTGTTTCAAACTCCACGGTGAGAGACCAAGCAAAGGGAAAATAATGCTTATTTTGTGTTAATATTAGCCTGTAACTACTGAATCGCTGGGTTTGAATTCACATCCCTTGTATTTCTATGCCAAACCTGTAGGAATGATATATCTAAATCTGAAGCGAAAAGTGCATTATTATTATAATTACAGCTCATACAGTTGTGTGCTTTAAGAGTGGTAAGCTTATAATTGGCAGACTGGTAGCAATGCTATAATGCAAAGTTTCAACCTTTGTACTAAAGAAAGTGTTCGGCTAACCAAAATTTTGAGTCATAATCTCAAAACAGAAATATTGTGGAATGTATGTCCATGTGCCTTTGTACCTACCACAGCCCCATCAAAACTGGGGGATTTTCTTGGTAGCAGGACTTATTTCTACAAGAGGTACTAACGCAATTTAAATGATTACACATCGCACTCAGATTTTTATATGAAGAGTTCCAACTATCTAAAAATATAATAGTTGGAATGGTTTCTATGGCTTTTTAGGAATTGTCTAGTAATTATGAGAATGTATTAACTTAATTATGGCTTGGACATGCGACATATGGAAATTCAAATTGGATCAGAAGATCTTTTTAGCTTTGTGTTCATTGATCTTAAGGTTTGATTTAGCTACCTGATATCAGTCTATTATGCGATAAGTTCTATGTATTAACCTTGCAGAAAGTTAGACCCTGTTATGACTAACTTCATTAAAATGTATTCCTTATATTTGCAATTTCATAGAAAACAATAAATTTCTTTAAAGTTTATGTAGGCAACATTGCAAAATATTCAGTAATTTATTGGATAGCTACAGATTTAATCGATAGAATTATAAAATATATTGTATATTATGATTATAATATAAGTGAGCCTATCTGAATGGAAATCCTTTGTTTGCATCTCTTTTAAACCTACACTCTGATAAAAAAAGACAGATTGTCATAATTCTTTCATTATGGTAAGAAGCATTAATGCTTTCTTTATATGCTTCTCGATATGATAAGAAGCAATAATGCTTCTTATCATATCGAGAAAATTATTACAAACCACGTCTTCCATTATAACCTGTATATACTATTTCTCAAAGGTAGTAGGCAATGTACAAGCCTTTCAAGTAAGTGATAAATGTAATGTACAACACTTTGGATCATATTCTGTGTGGACAAAATTAGCATGTTTAATACTTGTCCAAAATAAGACTGCATATGCAAGCAACAGGTAGTCCTTGTAAAGTGATTTGTAGCTTTAATACTTTGGTCATGGAAAAGAGTGTTCAGAGAATATTATTTTACCACTGTGACTACAACGAATTTTCATTCATATCTCTATGCTGGAAATTTCATGATGAGTTTTAAAAAGAGACTCTAACTGTCTTCCTTGATTTCTGTATAAATGTCTTCAAGTTTTGAGCAGTCAACCACCAAAATCCAAATAGCCTGACGCTTCACTAAATGGAACATATGGACATGTTGTGAGACAATTGCTTGTGTGTGTTTAAGGAGTGATAAAAAGAGCATCTCTCGCTGTCATTTACATTATTTGCTAATAATAAAATCATATATATTTGCCTAAGTCACAATTGATCTACATGAAGCAGCTATGTTAAAACATGAATCCAAACAGCAAAAAATAAAAATGTTGAAATGGAAAAGTGCTTACTGTGCTGAGAGGTGGGGTGGAGTGGGTGATGGGGTGGGGTCATATTTCCGGGGTCGCCCTCGTGACAGATGTCGTCGCTTGACAAACTCTGCATCATCCACCATCCAGAAGGAGCCAAAGTCGTCTTCATAGCGCACAAAACACTTGTGCAGTGACAGATTGGTGCGGATCGCGTTCTGTACACATAGACCACCAAGAAAGAGAGGAGAGTAAAAAGACAGTTTAAGAAATAAGGTAAAAACAAACTTTTCCACTTCTAGCTGCCTGCTGAGCAAGACATTTTTTTCTTTTGAATTACCTTTAATCACCTCCCGCACATCTTGGTTGAATTTTCCCATTGCGACCATTGTGCAATTGCATTCACTCCCTCGCCCATCCACACAAATGTACACACGCACACACAAATGCACCAGCACCACCACGCACGCATTCAAACAATCGCAGAGAAATGGAGAAAAGCAATGAAATGTAAAAACATGTAGAAGAGAGAAAAGGAGATAAAAATTGAGAATGAGGAAAAATTCAAACCAAAATGTTTGTTTGAAGGAGCTATTGGAGTTATAGACCATACCCAGTGGTGCACCGTTGGGGTCGTCGTTTGTAAAATTCCAGTTCATCCACAGTCCAAACTGCGCCTTTCACGTTCTCCACCCTCATGAAACATTTGTGTAGAGATAGGTTGTGTCGCACTGCATTCTATACAAAATAATACACATACAAGTAAGCACCGCAAAATAAAAATTACAAATAGCTAAAAATATATTTGGTAGTTTTAACAGTTGAAATTTGATAGCAAAAATATGGTACACATTCCCAAATAAGCATAGCAAGAAAAACTGGCAGAGTTAAAAGCTCTTCACATGCATCTGAACAAAATTATGAATCCTAGAGTCGGAATATCATTTAGGACACTAATGTTTACCTAGTGACTGTAACAATCTTATTTTAGATTTAAATATTTTAGAAAAAAATTTGTATCAGATGGATCAACCCAAAATGAAAATAGAATTAATGATTACAATATGTCTATAGAAAAAAATACAGAAATTCCTTATTTATGCAGTTTGTGAGTGATAAAAATTGTGATTCTAAAATACATATTTCAAGATAAATGGATGAAGAATAAACAGGCAGTAATGCTGGATTTACAAAATTACAATTGTGGGAAAATTAAAAAAAAAATCAGAGCCACTATCTTTAGCAATATTTCCACAAAATAAGCATTTTAATTTACCTGTGAAAGTTATGCCTACAAATAAATTGAAATTACCACAAATTAAAATCTTGTTTAAGGTTTCTAACAATAGAGATTTCTCATGAGAGTGCATTAAAGCTTCAACAATCAAATCCCTTATAGTATGATGCTCTTTAAAATATAAACCATTACAATGGGTGTTGATACAGAATAATTCCTTCAGTCAAAAAGCAGCAGCAAAATATTATAAATATCAAAATTAATTTGAAAAGCAAACTTCATACTAGACAGACACATATTAAATGATAATTTAAGCATTCATGCAACAATTTTAGGAAAGAGATATCTGCAACATTTACAGCCCAAACAAATGTTAATAACTTGCAATGTGATAACATTGATTTAAAAGTAGGTACTGACACAAATTTCAATACCTAATTATGATTGGATTATGATAAAACTATTTTTGAATCTCTTTGTTCATATAACTGCAAAAGTGCAATCAATAAAAACAGAAGCATTTAAATTTCTTTAAAAAGTTGAAAATATTGACTATATCATAAATGACTAGGTACACAAGAAATAAAGTGTCAGCAAACAATGCCTAAATAATTCAAATATGAGTATGACATACATCTAGACCCATTTAACAGGGCTACTGGAAAATAGCAATACTTTTCAACAAAAAAGCCAACATGAAGCTCTAAGGCTATCAGTGCAACAATTGATTAGATACATAAGAAAAGTGCAAGTATCCAGTTATCAGCGTTTATAATACAAATGAAAACAGCAGTTATATTAATCATCAGTGGCATTCAAATTTTGATCTAATGATTTCCTCAATCAAATATGTTTGCCTTTAGTGGACTGAATGATGGCACATTTTTACTATTACACCTAATAGAACCTAAGGATACTATAGAAGCCATACCATAGGAGTCACAGACAGAATGTGCTCTATAGGCATATTCCAGGGAACATTATAAATGAATGCAATAGTGTAGGGCACAAATTTAGGGAACTTCATGATGTACCTCCCTATATGCCAACCAATCTTCTCCCACCACATCCATGTGTGGGTATATACTCACCAACTACCTGTATTCTGTACCTGGAGATGTTAACTGCTTGATGAAACCAGCCATTTGAATTAAAAATTGTCGAAATTAACATAGTTTTGCTCTGGCTCCGTTCAACATAATAAATACTGACTCATACTTTGAACAGCTAATACATACTCATTTTAGTTGTTTTTAGGTTGAAATTTGCTCTGACGTCTGATGTCATGCCAAAATGGACCATAAACTCTTGGAAAAACAATCCATATCACTACACCACAACATCCACACCCTAGATTCAAGCTGATTTTAAAAATCTTGAAAATTGAAAATCTTGAAAATTATCAACATTTCACTTTTCTGTTTTCATTGGAATTTGTAACTTTTTGGAAAAATGGCATCCACCATTAATAAACACTGTTATTTACAGCAAAATTCCTATAAATTTTTAAGTATGGCTGTAATGAATGTAATAGGCTAAGTAAATTCTTCTCATTTACCATAACTTAAGCTTAAATGATAATTCATTATTTTTCTAGCTTTGTTGGTGACACTATGCTTCATTCTCATGCTCTGGTATAGACGATCTCATTTATGCATCAAGCCAAGTGTGATGTGTGTGCCTTTTTATGTTATAGGATAACATAGATAGTTACTGTTATAACTACTGGAAAACTACCACTGATGTAAGAAACAGCAGTTTTTGCCAAAATAGGAAGTGATCATTTTGATTTGCACAAATATAAGATGCATATACCCACTATCTAGGAGACTACTCAAGATGTGATGCCCAATTCAAGAAAATATATAGGTGCTGGCATATTTCTGGTTCAGTGTAGGGTTCTTTTCCACAGTGCTAGTGAAAGATAAACTCATCCCAGTTCAAGAAGTATAATAATACACTTGATACATGTGAATGGATGCAAGAACAGAACAGCCAATGAAAAGGACACTATGGCTTGAGAGAGCCACCTGATAATCAAAGGTGGAGAAAGAATAATGGAAAAAAAGATAAGCTAACCTAAGATAATTGAGTCAGATGATAAGAAGTCTACTGCATACTGATTCATCCCTCTGGTGAGGTAACCATAGTCTCCTTTTCCTGAGTATGTGTAAGTGTAGATGGAATTCTTATAAAAACTGCGCAAGAAACATTAATTGCTAAATTTTCAAGCCAATGGGATTATACATACAGATTATGGTTTTAATGTCTAAAGATGAGATAGCAATTATTTCCTTTTACAGCTCATTTTTTTCAAACCTGGACATTTTGAGATCCTATAGTATGATCTCTTGAATTTTGGATTAATGAGACTGCACTTCAAACATATCAGAGAAATTCTAAAGAAATAGTATGTCACATAGCTAATTACCCTTTGTTGTACTAAATACATAAATTTTTCCAGCGATACGCTTCTCCACATTAGTATTTACAACCAATAACCCATGAAAAATATTTACAATTGAAGAAGATTTGCAGTGAAAAATAATGTAAGCTGACGGTCATAGATTTTGGAAAAGATGGTTGGCACTAGCAAAAGGTTTAGCTAGAGTTGGCATAGTATTGCTCTGTTAGTTTCTAGAAAAACCTAAATTCCAAATTTACATTCACACTTAGTAATGCTGTATCATCTTTAGGAGCAGCATTGGGTTTACGCATTCCAGAGGGCTATAGTACCTTTACACCATAAACAATCATCCATCACATGAAAAATCCATAGGGTGACAATGACCTAGCTGGGTCACGGCCCACACCCAAAGTCCTGTGCTTGAATCACCAACACTGAATAGTTCATTTGTAATAAAAAAAATTATGTAACTAGAAAAATTTAGCAACTGATATATGCATAGCCTGAGTTAGAAACATCTCAAAATATGACCATCACTATTAAATCTATATTGATTGTCCTTTTACAATTCAAATTATTAATACTTGAAGATAAATATTAAATCAAGAGCCAATGATATGACTAATAAACTGCTGGCCATTTATTTCCTTTTATCCTGATAACATTATAAGATGCATTCTTACTACTAAAATTATTAAGCTATTACAAATCAAAATTACAGAAATTAATGAATTATATGAATAGAAAATATATGTTCATTGAAGAAATCAGCATACTGGATATTTCCTACACATAGTAGAACTACATTTTTCTATCCAGAGTTATCAACAAAATTATCAAGTGCAGCTGTTAATAAATGGCTTTCACATGCAGGTGAAATAATTACATAGTAATTGGCAAATAGGTAGGTACCTACTGTAGCAAAATGAAAATAAAACATACCATAGCAACACCATATATCCGTTATATAAATCATTATCTTAAAACTGAAACAAGTATCTAATAAAATAATGCAGACAGCAAGTAAACGGGTTAGCAACAACAAAAAAAGGTAAATAGTAAGATGTATGGAATTTTTCTTCATTATAATCCAATCCTGGAATAAATTTAAGCATGGTTGCACAGCAAAATTTGAGATCATCCGAGAACATAAAATCATATTCATAAGGCACAGTGAATTATAGCCCCTTGATTCCTTACTCATTTTTATATACATTATGAATGCTTCTCATGTAAGACAATTTCATATAATTTCAAATTTTACAATTGTACCCCTAACTTTTTTCATTCTGCCAATTTCATAGTGGATTTATAAACATTACCTAAATCAAACTAAGGCATCTCAGATGCACTACGGCACAGTCAGCAACCGATCTAATATTATGGTTATGATTCTCCTCACTCTTTATTGATCTCATGAGTACTTGTGAACAGTCAATATTATCACAATACATTCTTTGTAAACTATTGAAAATATCTGCCAATGTACCATCATTTGAAATATGATTTTTTCTGGACTATTTTCCACATTAGCAATTTGGGAACCAGATGATTTCAATCCATGCCTTTTCATCTCTGACAAAATTTATGAAACGCAGTCTCTATTATGTCTTAAACATCTTCAAAAGTCATTTATCCAAATCCCTAATTCTAGGAATGTGATATTAATTTGCCTGATATGAAGGATTCGAGTAAGTGACCAGCATGAGCCCTGTTCATACATGTTCTCAAATACTAAGTACTTCAACTAATGTTTTGTATTTGATAACATTGGAGAGTGGTCCTTGAAACAAATAATAAGAGAATCATTTGATCCATAAGAAGGTCTGAAACATCTTAAGGGCAATATCATGGATGTGCTTATGACAGGCACCTAAGAAAGGTCAGCACCCAAGTCCAATTACATCTGTGTCACAGAGTTAAATAAATTGAATTTAGAAAGGTGAATTCAAGTTATTCTGTTGAGGCATATATCAGAAAGAGTAGCACCTCACTCACATGTTGATAAACGAGTAAATACCCATACAAACTGAGATCAGGAGAACACAGCAGAAAATCAACAAAATTATTTGAAATACACTGAAACACACACTTACATTGTTCAACCATGCAAACTTAAGTCCATCCTAATCACCATTGAAATTGTCTTACATGAGTGGCATTATTTTGTAAGTTAGTAAGACAAGTTCATCAGGCAAGATGAATTAGTCCAGTTCACCCGAATGATGGTGCTCAAATTAGTTAAACCCTGGCTCAATGGATTTTGAAATATGTTCAAAGTTCATTGCTAAACTGTAGTCTGGTAGCCAACATATATTTGAAATTCCTAATATCATGAATTTTTTTAAAACCTCATAAAAAATCACAACACTCCTTGAAATTGGAAGGTATAATGAAGTGTTGTCACATATCAGCAAATATTTCTTCCAGTAATCTGATGCATACTTTGGAATTTTTGCAAAAACCTATTTATAATTTGCGGGCAACTGACTATTGTGCAGAATTTAGTCAAAAATCTACAATGAATGATCTTTTGATAATGAGTTAATTGTGGAGCTAAATACTGCTAAGTACACCCTACTGCTGAAATAGGTTTTTGATGCACATCTTGTTGTCAGTCTTTACTGTATGGCAGCTACTCCATAAATGAAAAAAAAATTAAAATGAAATTCCCATCCCTCCCATGAAAAAACTAAACTCTTTTTAATCCTCTGGCTTTCAAACCATATTAATATTAAATGGACCCCAACCCATACCTTGCAGCAATCCAATCCATTTCATTATTAGCTCACTCATGAAGTATGTTATAGAAGGATGCAAACAAGACAGTTATATAAATTGTGATGAATGCTAATATATTTACCAGTTTACTGAACTGTACTTACTTGTATGACAACTAGGAACGCATTATTAAGAATTATAAGAAGTATACTCTGACATCTTTTATAGTTTTTCAAAAAGGCCAGGGAAGTTGTAAATAAATTTGGTAGAATGAAAGAGTAATTTGGGGTGTCGGATTATTTCCGAAATACATCAGAGATTCCTTCAAAAATGGATTGAACTACATTATGTTTACACTGTTTTACTGTAATATGTACAGTGTAATTAAGACGCACAGCATTTTAACAATGAGAAACTTCATTTTCTATTTCAATTTACTTTAATTTTTACTTTACTCAGACTACAATGTACCACGTTAACTGTTCTGATGATGATTAAAATTCCTTGACAAATACCTTTTAATGGAGTGGTAAACAGGAACCAATCAAATATAAAGGTGTTATAGAGTTTGTTTCTCATTATTACAGCCTAATAACATCTTTGCCAAGGTTCAAGGGGCTAAATTGAAGATACAGACACAGAAAGTCATAAGATAAAATAAAAGCTCATCAATAAGATGAGAACAGAATGTTTGAAACTGATAAAATCTTCAGCCTAAAATCTTTAAAAGAAAAATTCAGTGGTTCAGCTCCATAAGTAAACTTATTCACTATGTGATCTTAGAAATAATAATACAAATTCTCCAGAGATTTTACCTCATCAATCCAAATTTTAAAAATTAGATATGCACCAACACGTTTCTATCATTTCCTATAGGTGGAATATAAACCAAATTCAATCACACCCAAAATTTAGAGAAGTTACTTATGTCACCAAAAAAGTGAAATCTTCCAACAAGTCTGTTCACTCCAATTAAAAAATCTCGATAAATGCTAAATGCATTGAAACACTAAGAAATTAAAAAAAAACTTTTACCACGCTCTCAATTCAATTCAAAAGATACAAATATCGGATCATTAAATCATATCAATATGAGTAATGATAGGCTCTGAGAAGTTTTTTAGTTGGAGAAACCAAAACTAATTGATATGAACAACACTACCATAACAGCAATGCTCATTCTAAGTCAAAATAATATTGTCAAGCATTACAAAACTGGGCAAAATAAAAATGAAACTACATAACGTGGAACAAAAATGCATTAATTACTAAATGAGCTCACATAGCCCTTTCACTTGTGAAGTCACCATACCTTCCATGTGGCTGCATTTCGCCGAAAATAACAAAAGGTGTTTTGGAACCAGTTGTAGATTTCATTTAATGTAAGTTGCTTGTCCGGTGATTCGATTATAGCCTGTTGGGAGAGATTATGACAATTAACTCATTTTTAATTGGTAGTGATTACAAATTATATGAGCAGAAAATGCAAATTAGAAACTAAAAGAGTACATCCCACCAAAATAGACTGACCTGTCGAATTAACGATGCATATGTAAAAGGCGGCCTTACATCAGCATTCTTATAAAATTCTCTATTTCTTTGGATTTCTGTAAAAAATTGTCCTCTTCAGCTAAAGGTAAATGAAGACTAACTACTTACACATCTGGAGATAAGAGCGCATAAATACTGTCTCACACACTTTAAGGGATTAATAATGATAAGAAAAATATCTTTTCATAAGTATGAGATAGGCTAATTAATACTTACACATTACACTGAACCACAACTAACAGAATATTGTGTAATGTGAATTTAAATATTGTGTATTGTGCACAATAACGAAAAAATTAATAAAATGTTACCTTGCTGGACGTCAAGACCTGCTCTCTCTAGCATGTATGGAAGTCCTGTGAAGAAATGTTAAATCAATTTAAGTGTTTGAAAAGGTTCATTGACTACAACAGATACATCCTACAAATATAAACCTTGAGTATGGCAAATAACCATGTTCAATGATTTGGATTACAAAGCAGTAAGCATTTCTCATAATTATTTAACTTCAAAATTAATATTTTATCAGTTTTATCATTTATCAGTTTTCCTATTGTATATCAACTCAAGATTAAAAATTTCACTCAATTATACTTCTTCGGCAAAAATAATACAATGTCATACCTATTCTAGCATAACTGAGTATGCCTTATTCACATGCCATTAGGTGCATTTACATGCTCAGTTTCAACAGGCATTTGACACATCCATGTCTGAGTGTCAATTGATAATTGTTGGATTACCGGGCATTTTACTACTATTTGTCACAATAAAATAATGATTAAAATTTGATCACGTTAAATAAAGGCATTTGAAGGAAGTGAACTTGTGATGAGTATGAAACATAAGTTCAAATCCTCAGGCTCATCTGAACTACAACAAGGGAATACATACTGTGACCAGTCTTTTAGTTAATGTGTCCTTTTTCATTCACCAATTATATAAGGATATTGCATTCAAATTTTTCTTTTAAAAAGAATGATAATGGATAAAAATTTTACCCATGAATATTATAGGATGAATGAAGACTGAACCAAATTTGACTTGCAATTGGGGACAGTGTAATTTGGTATGGAATTTTGTTGCACAATATAAGCTAAGTGAAACCAGTTGTTTATCAACTTTGAGGAATATTTTTCCTTAAATAATGATTTACAAAGGCTGAAATCATTGGTCAAGAGACTCCTCAGAAAAAGGTAATTGATTAGCAGAATAGAGGGGGGGAGGAAAAGGAGAATTAGAGACATAAATGTTTCTCATTGTCTTTCTTAAGGCAGAAAAAGTGAGTGGAAAATATTCTGAAAGGTCGTGGTAGGGCAATGACTTTGATAGACGGGAGAAGGTTGGGTTAGCAGGGTAGAGGAAGGAAGAGATTAGGTTTTGAATACAGCATAAAGGCAGGTAGAAGTCATGAAGAACTGAGGGAGGAAATAATGAAGAATGAAAAAGAGGAAGTAGTAGTAGTAGTATCCCTTCATTCTGTTCAATTATGCTATTCTTTTCCTACTCTTCCTTGCTTGCCTAACATCATCCCCTCTATCACAGTCTTTAACATCCCATCACCAATCAAAACTCTTTGCATCCACCTTTCCTATTTCCTTTGGATTTCTTCCAACGATCTTCATTTCCTTCCAATAGGCATCTTCTACTTCTTCGTTGGTTTTCCTTCCTGCCCGTTTTACGTTTTCATTTCTTCTCCACACTCATATCTAAAAAGCCTCCATACCAAAGTTTTCACTAGTATTTCCCTTAACATCCTTACTCAAATCATTCCTCAACATACTTACCGTTATCGATTCCCACCTCCTAGATACAATTATATATTTTTTCCTCCCTATTGTTGAGGGTTTTACATGAGAGGGCAGATAAGTGTTTAGAAGTGTGATGCCAACACCAAGCACCATAGTCCTTACATGATAATGCAACAAAAGCCAACAAGTCCTATTGAAATGTCACTGGAGGGAATGATAATAGCTTTTACAGTTGATCACAATGATTAATATTGGAAGTTTGAATGAATTGGGAGAGATCTGATTTAAAATTTTGGGGAGGATAAACATTTGTGATAAAGTGAAATTTAGGAGTGGGATGGTCAAAAAAGACCAAAATATGCATGAAATAATATACTATGGTCCCATTAATTTGTTTACCAAAAAGCACATAAGGTGATCAAAATAGAAAACAAGATTTAACACAGGTTAACCAAACTGTATTAAACTAAGGTCATAATACTGACCTCCAGCCAGACAAAGTGCTGACTTTTCACTTATTCTCCTTCTGATTGGGCCTGTCATTGCAATGGAAGGAGGATGCAAGTCAGGTGACCTTACAGCCGAGACAATGGCCATTGATAAGGGTCCCATTTGTCCCACACCACCTTTGACTATGTTTTGTGTTTGATGATTAAGGAGAGCTGATTGAAGTCCTATATCTGGTAATGCTGGCTTCTGAAAATAATATCCAAATTAACAAGGCAGAATTACAATACAAAAATCACCATGTGTACATGAGTAAGGATCATTTAATACAATGCATGTTTATATCCTTCTTAAGTAGGATATCCTGTCATATCTAAAAGGAGAAACAAACTAAATGTGTGTGTCTCTGTGACAAAAGTATATATTGAAATAGGCTGGCCTGATTATCTTAGCAGGAGTTTTATGGTCCACTCTAATAACTACCTCAACACATTTCTGATGTTTCAAGATTTACTCTTAATTATAGGAGGACAAAAACATTTACTGTACTAATTGGAAATATAAGCTTAATATTTATACTGAATCCTAGTTTTTTTTACAACTGTGAAAATTTAGTTTTCATTTGAACTACTGCAACATTTCAGGATTCCTCAAGTAAAATAAATGGTCATGCCTGAAAAAATAAAAGGCAAAGGCAAAAAGAAAGCAAATTTCTTAAAATTCCCACGTAGCCTGTCAGAAAGCTCCCATTCAGACCCAATAGTCAACCTTTTGCTAGGCTGGTATGCTATTAACCTGACTAACCCAGCTTGCATGACTTTAATATAACCATAAACACAATTATCAACCCAAGGGTCAGTTTGATAAGTGATGGTAGAGTTCACCCAATAATAAGTCCAACAGCATGTGAAATTCACACATCATGGTGGGGGGACCAGTTCCTTTTCCTGTGTCACCTAAGGTTTCCTAGAAAATTCTGGCATCCTAAAAAGCACAGTTTGGGTGAAGCTGAGAGTGCCCAGAGGTATGCCAAGGAATCAAATTCAGGCACTGGTTTGATTCCTTGGCATGATCCCTGGTCAGTAGTCCAACACTCAACCTTGGACTACCTCGTCCCACAACTTTAAAATGCTTTCAGAGATATATGCTAAATTTTTGCGTTACGATAAGTGTTGAAAGCATTAACTTTTTTAATTTTACTTTTCAAAAAAACTTTTACAAGTGCAAATTATATGTACCCTTTATAATCAACATAAATGGCACTATAAAAGTAGATTTTCCCTTTATTGAAGTCTATATAACTCAAAACACTTTTCTCCTCCAAAGGTACTTTAACTTATCAAAGTTCAACTACACTTCAATGATCAATTTGCAGTACATACTAGAGGTGAGCAATCACAATTCCACACAACACTGAGGAATCAAATGGATATGCAATCTAAAGCCAGAAAAAACTAGCCACATTAGTATAATAACATTATGAAACTTACAGCATCGTTCTTTGGAGACTCAGGTGATTTCAGTTTTTTCGTCATGTGAAGATGCTTCATCATGGCCTGTAATCTATCCCTCTCCTTTTGAAGTTGTAACTCAAGTTGTGACACAACTTGCATTTGAACTCTTGCTTGGGCTGTTGAGCGATCATCCAATACATGCTCTGTATTTAGATGCCTGCAGTATTAATAAAAACAACAAGTTGATAATAAGAGGAACGTTATTCCTTCTTTATAGATACACTAATGTATGATGGCACAAAAAGTAAACAAAATGAATGCAATGAGAGACATAAAAAAATAACCATGTGAAATGGTTGGCTATTTTAGTCAGGCAAGACAGCAGTTTCTGAGAAAGGAATAATGAAACAACTGACATGTACAGTTTCAAAAGAATGATGAAGATTAAATGTACTCCATAATAGCATACACATGTTATGCTTATTCTATTATGAAGTCATGAAGAATTACGAGGATAAAATAAAGAGACAAAAGAAGAAAAGAAAATGGGTTGGAGAGCTGACCAAAACTACCTAATCTCTAAATTCTCAAATGCTGGTGATCACAGGGAAGTAGAAGGTATCAGGTAGTTTGAGATATCTTTACCATCAAGCAAAAAATAATTTTTTTACTGACCAGTACTTTTTAGGTTTGATTTATAGCAGTTCCCTTTCTCTGAATGGGGATGGGCATTACAACTGAGTGATCAACCAACTACTTAAGATGACAATTTGTAATGCTCTTTTATAGGTCCTCTAGAGACTATGTCCAGAATGCTTCCAAGGGCCAAGAAACCATGAGTTTGATTTTTACTAGAGATCTCCATTTGCTCACGGACGAAAGTGCAGAGTGAAGGTAGAGGGGAGTACTGCAAAGACCCCCATCTATAGCTCAACACATACCCTTATCTCAAGACTAAATGATGAAATGTACAAACAAATTCTGTGTCTTAAAATACGTGAAATAAATTATGTGTTTTAAAATTCACCTTTTGACTTCTTTGTCAGGGGAAGTATACGGCCAATTCTTTGTTTTTCCCACAGTGGCAATGAGTTCTTCATTTTCCCTAAGGTGAAAGATATTAGCGGACAAAAGGTGGAGGACATACAGCCAAACCAATATGTCCTCCAAGCCTGTACACATCCCTTTCATGTCAGATATTTTCTCTAGTATACTCGTGATAACCAGTTCACTGAGTGTCACAGTTTAAGACTGTTTCTGCAATTTTTCATACTAGGTGTCAGTATTTCTTTCACCTATTGAATAAGGTGATCGAATCTTATTAGCTGAAGATATTCTACTGTATGCGCTTCTCTCTTTGGACCTACCCCCTAGCATCAATATGACAGATTCTTGAGGCACACACCCAATCTGCTGTGCAATGTTCCAACACAAAATATTTGCCCCCGCTTCCCAACTCCCTAACTTCTTCTCCTGAAAGAAAGACATGCTCCAGCAACTAAAAACGTTGTTAAGGAATATGTACAAATTCTGCATGTTCAGACATAAAATATAGAAGATGAAAATCTGAATATCTAATACTAAGGTTTGGTTTCCTGTCTTCATAGGAGCATATTTGTCACAAACCAACCAGTTGGTACCCTCATGAGAATTATTATCTTTATCCAGGCTCTGTCAAAACTACCCAAGAGACTCTCTTGTTAGGCAAGTTAAAAGAATTGCAATAGAATTATTCACATCCTAACAAAAATACCATCTTCAATTTTTCCTTGGAATTACAATTGTGAACAATCACTTTCAAGAAGATATAATACTTATTTCTGATGAATACTCTTATTATCATCATCATTTCATTATTTCCCAAGATGGATCTGAGTAGCAGGCTGTTATGACTCGAGGATTAAATGTGGGTAAAATGCTGAAATGAACATTAGCACTGTGAAATGATCCACAACCAATTTAGAATTTGAATTAAACGAAATAAATTTCACAAAAATAGTGTTAGAAATGCATTAATTAACCTTATTTCAGTCACACATAGTTTGAATAATCTATCAGAGGGCATAATGTTATGATTTTTTGGCCTTAATACTGTTGAACTCAAACAACAACAGTTTTTTGCTAATTTGTATGCCACTGTACTTAGGTTATTAGATTCTTTACAAAGGTACATTGAGATCTTTTATCATTTTTCATGTTTTGATGACAAAGCAATACATCATTAGCTACCACCATGAAATAGTGTTATTATTTTATAGTATCACCCATGTACTTTATAGCATCACAATTTATCAATATTTTAAACCTATGTTCATGACTTCAATGGTATTGGGTGATGGCTGACCAAGCTTAAGGCCTTATGAAAAGTTCATACACACTAGACAAATGAACACAAATTACTGTACAGTGGTCATAATATGCTTCAAAATGGAGGACAATTTCTGATACCATAAATGAAAATGATTCAGAAGACTGATAGCTTTAGGCAATGACCATAGGAACTTAAAAGAGAGATTCAATAGTAATAAGAGAAAACTTACTTTGTAAACGACTCAATATTGTCATATATTGCTTCACAGCCAGGCCATTTACAAACACCATGGCCATAAAGGGGATGGACTTTTTCCACTAAATTTCCACTATCAAGATTTGAACCTTGAATTCCACTATTATCCAGCATCGGCTTTTCATCCACACCACCAAAACCATTAAGGCCATCACGCTGGCAAGCTCCCAATGGACTTAACATGCCTGCAAATTTTGCAAAGTAATTTTAACAATCACATTAGTTATGAACTATGCTTGAATATAAACCACTAGTAAACCTGCATAGTAATTACCTGTCTCTCATTGAAAGTTCATTTTCACTTCAAATTAAATCCAAAGGACTCTATAAGAATATTATTCTTTTAGTGCCTACTTCCTTTCATTATCAAGGATCAAGAAATGTGTGCTATTATAACTCAAGATAGGCCTTATTTTTGAGATAACACCAAAATACTTATAATGCAATAATTTCAGAGAGTAAAAATCATTCGCCTTGACCGGGTTCGGATCCCGGTCAAGGCGAATGATTTTTACTCTCTGAAATTATTGCATTATAATGCACACATAGCGGGTGACTCCGTTAAAGTTACTGTTACAGTTTCTTGAAATTTAACCAAAATACTTTTTTGCAAACAGGCAAATGAAATGTGGCATCCCAATCAAGTATTAGATGTCATCTGGTTTTTACAAACACACATGCCACATACAATGCCACTGACATAACTTAATTGGACAGTTAAAATAGAGGTTTAGCATATTAAAAGCTGAGAAAAAAGTACACTCTACCATTCAAACCACACATGGTCTTGTGGACCATGCCAATTGGATGTGACTCTGAGGTGTCATTTGGGCTTTCTTTCCATGGGTGAGGTGGAGTGGGAGGTAATACTTCACCAGGCCCTGGACCAGGTCCCTGCTCCAAGCCTGTTGAAGAGTATTAAAGGAAATCCAAGGATGTAGATATAATTATTCTTCCACCTGAAACCCATCTTTGAGCCAAGCTTAGCCTATAATCAACATTATTTCCTAAATTATTCTACAGCAAGGTATTGTAGAATGTATACAATAAATAGTACCCCCTTTCTAAAAAGATAATGAAACTGTTATTGCACATACTACATAGGGTAGCAACACAGAAAGAACTTTATTCAATTTGAGATTTATTTTCAGGCAAGCTATTGTATATAAAGTGTCCAATAAGAGACAAGGAACATAATGCGATAGCCTCGGGGACATTTTCATGTTTATCATGTGTAAGAAGGGTGAGAATTATATCCATCTTGTTAATAAACTAGTAAAATGTTAAAATAACATATAAACCAAAAAATGAATCACAATCATGTACTCTCATACTACTTCATGAGTGCATATGGCAAGGGTGGAAATTGTGATAATATTTTTGAAGTGATCATGCCATTATTTTCAGTGAAAATGAAAGAGAAATTTGACAGCAGGTGAAATTAACAAAGAGCATTGAAGAATGGAGGGTTTCATTATTTCTAGTCTTACAACTGAAAAATTATGGCAGCACTCATAATCACCAAATGTGTCAAATATGGAACTTAAGACTCATAAAATTTCAGTAGAACAAGAAATCTATACAGCCATGCATAATTAGCTCAATGAATTCCATGAATCAACCCCTATTGATTCACTAACCATTGCCAGGGGTGAGAACCATCGTTTGAAGACCAATTCCATGCTGTAATAAGTATTGCCGTTGAGTAAGCTGTAATTGATGCATCAACTGTTGCTGTTGAAGAGCAAGTTGCTGCAGTGGGCCAGATGCCTTCCTTTTTTCATCAGTCTGAATAAGATGTGTCTGTTGCATTAGGTTTAGCTGCAGTTGTTCCTGTAGTTGCTGAATGCCTTGCTCCAATTGTTTACGCCCCAAAACAGCCATATGAATTTCCTGTTGCTGAAACATAATTCAAACAGAGTCAAAACTGCCAGAACATATAATGAGGTGTAATACTGTCAATGATATCTAAGGGAAAAATACTTGAAAATTTAGAGGATTCAGGTAATGTGCATGAAGGGGTACTAACTGGTCCATCCATTACTCCTCAAGATATAATATTGATGATGTTTCATTAACATGGTATTTGTAAAATTCCCCATGCTATATGATTAAAGAGAAAAAGATAGTAATGTCATTAAAACAAACTTTCCAATTATATCAGGCATCTTCATTTGTCATAAATATAAATACAAAGAAATATGTAATTCAATGATTAAGGATGCAATTTTGATAGCATTGGTATTTTGAAAAATAAACACTTAAATTATAGAAAAATTATTTCTTTAGTTGTTATTTTATAACATACAAAGAGGACACATCTTAAAAGTTCACCAGCAGTGAAAATGCACAGGCCAAATGCATCGTGTTTACGAGTAAAAACCCAGAGCAAACATGATTTTGCACACACAAAAAATCTTCAATATTTCCAACAGATAATGGCAAAAAGGCAGAAAGGTAACACTTCCATCAGGAAGAAAATTACACTCATTTTCACAACAAATATTGTTTGCACTAAATGGTGATACATTGCATAATCTGAAAGAGAATCAAACATGATCCACCAAAATGGTGTAAAATTAAAATCAGTATCACAGGATATCCATAAAATTAGTATTATTTTAGCTTGGCAATTGCATTCAGTAAAAGAGCTCCATGGATATAACTCAATTATGACACAAAGATTATTCAACTCACGAGCATTTCAGTAAAACATGGAATAATGAGTAAGTACTTTTTGAAAAAATGTAAATTTACAATTTGATTCATATTTTGATTCACTTTTTGAAAAATGAGTACACTTGACAGGGTACTTCCCTTATAAATTGAAGTTAATTAAAACTATATTCAAAACTGCAGAAAGTGATTAAGATCAAATGACCATTATGGTGGGATAAAAAGTACCTATATCAATTTTGTCGGACAACATTATGAAATTGTATGCTTTCAATGCATGCTGTAAACTAAAAAACTGAAATTACAAAAATTTAGCATCATCATTAACCTAAATTGCTATAATTATGGAATACCTAGGTCCATTCCTTGTATCTTCTACAAAAAAACAGATTATACAATTTCAAATTGCCTCATCAATGACTAATACAATGCTGAGGCTGAGAAAATGAAGATAGGAAACATCCAGTTTACCCTTCTCACTAGAAGTAGCCGCAATAAAACTAATTTCAGACAGGCATAAAATGTTTAAGGGCATTCAGTGTATAAATCTTACATTTTCAATTTTGAGTATCTCCTTCTATATCCTACTTTGTCTACAAGTTTCAAACCATCCTGTAAGATTAAATCATAAATAATCTTTAACAACTATACCCTCTTAAACTTTTGTAATTGAATATATAAATCCAGCTTCACTATTTGACGATAGTACTTTCATGTGGTAAAGTATGTATTTAGTCCACTGTTGATTGTTTTGTTTATCCTACAAAACTCTCATTTCTTTCCATGTCAGCTCAAACTTCCTGTGAGTTCTCCCTCCCTTGGTGGCAATTTAAAACTCAACCAAACTCCTCCCATTGTTGGTTGCAATGTAAAACATGGACCGTTGCAGGTAGAAAATTCACATTAATTAAGCATGGTATCACCTAGCTCACCCCTATGGCACTCTGTTAATACTAATTCCACTACATGCATAATTCATATCTTGATAATAAGTTCCTTCCTGAAATGTAACAAGGACTTTTAAAATGAGAAAAAATTAGGTAATTTTTATTATGCTACAATTTAAAATGAAGAATCAACCCTAAATAAATAAAGGGTTCATAGACTGCAACAGATTTATTTGTATGCAAATTAACTTCCTTATATATTCTATACATAATGTCAAAATTTTGGATATATGTTGATGCATCTCAATTGCTATCAAGGGAAATGCGATTAAATGAATCAGCCCCATCTAAGCAATGAATGAATTCAATAAGTCAGATTCCATAACTACCACACTGTAACGTAAGATTATTGAAAGCAACTCTTAGCTTAAAGGTAGACCATTAAGTGAAATCTACGAACAGATACCTTACTTTGCCTTAGTAAGTAGGCCCTCTCATTCTGAAAATAGCTTCACTTCAACGAAACCACAACCCTAGGTAGTGCAAGCAATTATAGCAAAAACTAATTTTGTTTTTGAGACCCCCCTTCAAGTCTCCAGGGTTATTGTTTGAAAATCTGACACTACTCATAAAAATATATATTACAAATCTAAGATTTTTACAAATCCTAATCGATAGTTATTCAACAGTACAATTTTTCCAATGAAAAAAAAATCAAATTCCCAGGGCAAGATGAAGTCTAAATGGCCACCCTCCAAATGCACAGCCAACCAGAAGAGTTCATTATGTTATGCTCAAGATACTTGTTAGCTGCATTAAAATGGCTCACTTTGAACATTTTCTTAAAGATACTAACCAGGATTAGTTTTTGGACTACTAAATTGTCCAAAATGAACGTAACAGCAAGGTGCCCATTAATGAATGGGACAGGAAAAAATGAAATTAGAAGAAAAAGTAAGATTATCTGAAATGTAGGAAACTGAATTTATGACAATGAAATTTTGCGGTCAATTTTTAGTGACTTCTCATCAGAATGCACTCAATAAAGTATCAAAATTAGCTAACTGTTTTGTAATGTATAGCTCATGAGGAATAAGAATTTCAAATGTTAACTGGTATGAATGCTGAAATGGCAAAGTTAAATAAAAGTCTAATGGTCAACAAAACTTTTGTGTTAAAAAACAAAATATCAGTAAAAAAGTAAGCAAATATATGCAAAGCACTAGCAAAAGCAAAGGGTGGTGAACAATAACTTCTGTCTTTTCAAGATTCAGTTTTTTTTACGAATCTACTATCATGTCTCCAGTCTTAAGTTTTGCTCTACTAAAAGTTTTAAAATGGGTCCTTTACATCTTTTTATACACCCTGAGCTACTTAAAAATTGTGTCTAAATATCATTTATAAACACTGGTAAAAAAAAGTTTCTTGGAATAATTCCATGACTTGTTAGTTTCACAATCAATTTTTTTACACTTTTCACCCAAATACCAATAACAAGAACTTAATGCAGCACAATAATCAAGAGAAAACACCTACCAGAAACAATAATAATATTTTTTTAGCTTCAAATTAAAGCCAACACTCGCTCGCCTATTCAAACATGAATGACACAAATATGCTTACACACTTTTAACTTTAATATGGGCTTCTTATTTAAGACTCATAGAATGTATATTTCTCACAGATAAAGCATTAATGCTCAGGTAATCTGCAAAAAAATTCTAAATATCTAATTTTTCATGCAAAAGTTTTAACTCACCTCCAAATCCAACATTGAAGCTAATCACTGGAAAATTGGGTACATGTTAGCATTCACATTCACACTAAGTTACAAATACAATAACTTTCATTGTGTAGGATCACTTTGACATCACAAGAAGGGATTCTTTTGATAATCATAAAAACCTACCCTTTAGAAAAGAGATGGAAAACTATCAAACTGACAAACAAAAACGCCATTATTGTGCCACCTAAAAAGGACCCTGCTATAGTATCTTACACATCATAAATTTAATTTTACATTTCTCAATGATAAATCTAAAGTGCCTTTAATCATGTTAACACTTTCAATAAAATCTTGACTATAACTGATCATTTCATTGAGAAATTTATGATATAATCACTTTCTTCAAATGAAAACTAATTATTCTCACCTAGACGTATGTTTGAATAGTATCCCAAGAGAATTTAACAGATAAAAAATTTTCCATATAGAATTTAACTCCCCCATTCTAGAGTACCTACATATTTAATGAGCAAAGCTAATTCATGTTGCTTTGAAAATGTTCAATATACAACCCATAACTAATGAAAAGCACAGAAAAACAACTATGCTGAATTGATCTCAACCTAATAAATAACTAGTCCTAATCATTGGTATCCATCCTAAAAAGAAAGACTTTTACTTTTCCACAGATTTTTATTATATGGTACATGTACCATATAATAATTGTACATATTAAATACTTCCATAAAGTGAAGCCTGAAACAACAGAACTAATCATTGGTATTTAATAAAACAAGGGAATTCAGCAATATAGCTATTTTCATATACTCAATAAGTATTGTTTTAAATAATACCACTCATCATCATCATCAAGGTAAATCACTAAAAATCAAGAAATATGATATTCATCAGGCATAACCTGGCAGCACAATTATCAATTCCTTAACATTTATCTAGCATTATTATAAATCAATGTCTACTAAAACATTCTCTCCGACCCTCAGATAACACATAAATATCTTATTTATGAAATAAAACTTTCCATCTCACTCCAAGAACTACCCTGATCAAGCACCTTCATAATTTATAACTTCATGTGTCCTTCCAGCTGAGTAAATGTGGAGGTACGATTGTTTGAATTATTTGAATTCTACTCTATGCAAAGAAAAATGATGGAACATCATGTGTGGCACTAATTTTAGGGACATTTTTTAAAAATAAAATTTAATGTTAAATTAGAATTTTTAGTTGTCACAATTCCCTTGCTTAAAGGGTTAATTGCAGAAAGACTTCAAGCCAAACAAAACTTGACTCCAGGAGACATTTATCCTGAAATATATTTTCCAGTTATTAAATGCAAGGAGTAAAATTCATTGTAATGACTTCCACAATTACAAATCAAATTAATAATATTATTACCAATTAGGCAGTGGAATTAATGGAAAATACATGCAAAACTTTGTCACCTTAAGTATTTACTAACAAAACTTTTCTGTTGAAAGTAATCACATTTTCCTTTGATGAGTACTTTTGGCCACTTAATTTTCATGTAATATGTAAAAATTTCATTGATGCAAGATTACAGATCACATACCTGACATCGTATATCCATTATTCTTTCCACCAGTGATGTCTGATAACAGTTTTTAGTACATTAAAATGAAGTTTCATCAGTACTGGGCAAACAAGTACCTTCATTTATGATTTTAATCACTCCTGTGATTTCAGCCCTAAAAAAATCCAATTGTCATATTATATCATAAATTCAGAACATGGGAAGTATTGACAGATGCTATACTCAAAAATGCACAGAGAACATAGAAACTTTGATGAATTAGAAAAAAGTATAAACCTTCTTGAGTGTAGTAGTGACAAATAGATTGAAAGAACACCCATTCCCTTAAAATTCGGATGAAGGTTTCCACAGCGTTGAATTGCTTGTCTCTGCATTTCCGGGTTCTCCATCTGTGTTTGTTGTCTTTTGGTGACAATTAGTTGTTTTGTGTACCAAAAGACAACCAATGCAGAAGGAGAACCCAGAAATGCAAAGACAAGCAACCCATTCCCTCGTCAATGAAGTCTTTTCTTGGTTCGATTGCCATATTGGTAAGAAAATATGAGCTAATGGTGTGTAGTACAGTGATATATTACTATGTATTCTAAATTATTTTTGCTATTCACATTGCATCATCATCATGTTACCTTCCTAGAGGCATTTAACGAATATATTTAATCAAACCAAAATGGAAGGTAAGTAATTATGGTAATTAAGCATTTTTCTACACCAACAGATTACCCTACAAGTTACCACTGAGGCATATGCCTTGCGGATTTTTAGATAACATACAGAGAGGATTATATGAGGCATGGTGATGTGGTGATTTCTCTTTTCATGATCATAAACTGCGTCTCAGAAATAGGATATAATCTATTGATTCAATAGTACATTTCACTTTATATCTCATCACTATTTTACTATAAATATGGTATTGCTTTGGAATGATTACCTCAATTATCAATATTAAATAACCTTGTACAACATTCATTTTCCAACTATTGGAAAGCCTATTCTAGGCTTTCCAAAAACCAAGCAATGACATTATTACCATCAAAGTTCAACAAATTCAGAACTTTTCTATTTTATTTTGTTCAATTCCAAATAAATATTTTGGTGCTAATTTCTGTTACACTAAGCAAGATTCCTGTCAACATGCTAACCTGCAGTATGGCTCCATTTAGACTCTTAGTAGTAGAAGCAATTGGATATATCAAGTACTGTGACAGTTAATCTCAAATCATAAACTTATCATGAGAAAAACCATTATAAGGCAAAACTTTACACACATGCAATGCAGATTCAATACATGACTTTCAGATTATCCAGTAATTACATCGCTCACTTGACTACCTGAGTTAGCATCAATGCTCTCACAAAATCATAAGACTATTGGTTTCATCAATTAAATGGCAAGAAAATGTTTCTATGAAAACTTTAGGGAGAGATATTGTTTCTCACACACAAACATTATACCTTAATTATATTTGACAGAATACTTGGAAAAATAAAGGGAGAAAACTGCTAACTCGATCAATTTAAGAAAAATTTTCTATTCACAATGTACAGTTACATCCACTGAAAATATTGGCACAGCAATCAAACTATGTGAAAACTGTGCCAAGGACTAGTTTTCCTCTAAGCGTCAACATTTACTCATGATTTCCCTTCACCAGAGGTGTCCTTTCATCAACCCCTGCCATTTTTCCCAGTGCGAACATATAGGGTAAAATACAGATGTTAATCATTTTACGTTTCTGAAATATAGCATAATTAGCAGGAACATAGATCAACGTGTAAATGTATGTGAGGGGCAAAATATTGGGTAGCTCAAGAGTACAAAATTTGCTTTAAAGTTGGTCGTTAACTGGAGTTATTAGATATATTACAGATTTTATTGTAATGATTATAATTGTTTATAATAATTATTATAGAGTTTATTAATTTAATTTTGAAATTTGAAGATTTTTCTTACTCTTACATTACTTTTCTTCCATCCCTTTTCACCCATCATGGAAGGAAAACTGTACATCAACATTATAAATTAATAAACTCTAAATAAACAATTCATTTGAAAAGTCAGTGTAAAAATGAGTCACTAGTGAATAACAACTTTACAATGAAATGAATGAAATGACAATGACAATGAAATTAAGTACATGCCCTTGCATGTTTCTATTTATAGAAATAAGCAATAACTCCTTTGCACACCTAACCCCAGAACAAACTATTTATTTTGGTTAATAACAGTGGCAATACTGCCACCACTCAGGAGGCTTCAATATGATTAAAAATATTTTGGGGAAGCACAATTTCAATTAATCATTAACTTAGGAAAGTATAGGGCAATATGATTCCCTGATGGGTTTGTACAGAAGAATTACACTTGATCGCAAAAACAAGAAGGCTGCACTTGCAATTTCATGAATAAGGTACCTACTTAAAAAACGGATACCATTGATACATTTTGGATCCAAAATGCAGTTTCACCTTCTGTGGGACCACAAATTCATCAACCACTACATTTTCTCTTTAGAGCAATTTTACGGATTTTGCCTGAGTTTCACAAAGCTCAAGGGCCGTAATAACCCTATAATACAACTGACTCACAATATCAAACTCATGCTTACCTATTTAAGTGGTAAACTTTATGGATTTAAGCATCATGGCTGAATTGTGTACTCTTGCCAAGTTTCTGCACTCCAATTCCTCATTATATGATCCTAAAAAAAACTGTAATTCCTAGCATAATCTGTAAGTGAATCACACAATGTTTTACAAAATAATGCTACATTTAGTTAGTACATATTATCACTTTTAAGATAGTGATTTCACTGACAATTAATTATTGTTGGCTTACTAAGCAATTGCACAACATTTCCAAGGATAAAATCGTGAACAATAACATTTTAAACTAAACCTTGGAAAATCAACAAACCTTAGAACAACATTTTTAAAAGTTGACAATTACATTATATACTGAGTAACCATACTACACTTCACAGAGAAAAATAACACAAATCAAGACTTAAAATGCAAAATATTTACATCAATTTCAGGTTTTTAAAAGTATATACAAAATTTAAATAACACTCTTTACTAATACTACAAAACACAGCTGACATATTTGCTTGCTATATTAATTGAACCATTTTCATTATTCAAGTATTTTTTGTATAACATCATTCAATAATGAACAACTAAACATATCAGGTGGGAGTTACAGATTGAAATGTTTAACTCTGTTAAGCCTATCAAATAAAAATAAAATATAAAAGGCACTGTCACAGGAATAAATTTTAGCACATTGTATGAGATTGCTTCAAATAAATTTTAAGAATCTAAAAAAATCAAAATGATTAACTATCTAAACTAAAACTCTGTACTGTTGATTGTAACATATAAACCAATACTACAAAATAATCTATGAAAAATTTCAAATTATGTTCATTCACATGCATTCCCATTAGAAATAATAGATCATTTCTATGCAAGTCTTTATGTGCATACCAATATCATTCCTTTGAAAATGATGAATGGTTTTATCAGTATACTTTTTAACGCCATAAACACAGCCATCCAATTTTATATTATAAACACAGTAACTTTTCTAAATAAGATTAAAATTATAACAACATAGAGAATCTAGAGGAATCCTGTTTTCGACTTCTAAATTTTCCAAAGAGAGCATGACAGGAGAGTGCCCATCAATGATTGGGACAGGAAAAAATGAAGTTTCAAGAAAAAGTAAGATTATCTAATACGTAGGAAACTGAATTTATGACGATGAAATTGTGCAGTCAATTTTCAGTGACTTCTCATCAGTATGCGCTCAAGAAAGTATGAACATAAGTTAACTGTTATGTAATGTATAGCTCATGAGTTTTACTCATGTTAACAAGATTCGTGAATCATTTCCTGAAAAAAATTTACAATCATACCCCATCAACCCTGTATTTCATGCATCAGATTAAGATAACATTTTAATAGATGCTGCCCTTAAAGATTCTTTCTGCTAGGCATTTTTTTCTTAAAATGGTGTTGTTTCCAATGATATAAAAATAAGCCATGTTGAACCAAACCCAATAATGGAAATGATATAATTATGCACTTGTACAAACTAGCAATAGTTATATTACTCCCATTCTGGTTAAGCACCAAGTATTATTATAGTATTCATTATGATGCATGTTGTTTTCATTCCCTTAGGATTCTCAAGCGCTATGAATATTGTCTGCATACATTTCAACAGAAAACTTTTGGAGTGCTCATGTTTTAAATAAGAATTTCCTTCTTATTTAAATTAAAATCTTCTTTCCATTTCCTTCTTAGAAATAATCAAGACTTCACTTTTCAAGCATCAACAAGGGGCTGCTGCGCAAGACAATATTTACTTTTGGTAAATTATTGCAACGGCTACAGATCAAAACTACACATTTTCCACCACATATGATTTTCAAAGCTTGAAATTCACTGTATCACGGAAAATGACTACTCAACCAAAGACTGTGAAATAGAAGGTGGACATTCAAATTTCCGTTAGCCATGCCTTTTCTTTGATGATATGGATATAATGTGTGGATCTTAAAAAGTTGCCCTTTTAGACTTTCCCAAGGACAGACAAAAAGTAAACACCAATTTGAATGCAGTCTGCTACATCATACTGATGAAAGCAACAAAGGAATAGGGAAAAGAAATTACTTTATATAACAAAATACTTTAATATGCACTATCTTTGAGATGGCTTTTGCACTCATGAAAAGGTGCTAACATTCACAGAAAACTTGCATTGCTAAAAAATGATGTTCCAACCACTCCCCAACTTTGAGAGTTTGAGGTTTTCAAGTATGCTGAGTGAGTTCACTGGTGCAGACACTGTCATTCTTCCAATTCAACTTTTGATAAACCTACTGAATTTTTCATAAAATATATGTACTCAAAAATAGCCACTTGGAAAAGTATGTCTGGATAGCAATCCATTCAACACATAATAGCATTGTACCATAGATTCACAAAAGTCTTCAGGGGCTGATGTTAAAGAATGAGTAGAAGACACCAATAATAAGTATGGTCACAATTTACAACACTTGCAAATAAACTGAAACAGATTCTAAACATCACTTAGTACCAGTTGGCAATAGAAATTAAGGTCAATGCAATACTACCAAAAGATCAATGAAAATAAAGTCCATTCATTTATTGACCTTCAAAATCGTACTTATGAATAGCATTTTCCATTAACATTTGTTCCAGTGAGGGATAATAGTTTATTTTTACAATATAAAAGCTTATTAAAATCACCAATAAAATATAAATAATATTGATTCATACTTATATTTATGCAACATCACATTTAGGCTGATGGGGAAGAAAACTTAGGATGGGTGCTTCCACAGGTTCCTTCACAAAGGGCAATTATGAAGTAGTTCTTCAAAATGTTATATGGCAGTTTTGTGCACAAAACATTCTTCATAACTGAAAGCTGTCACAGTCATATCATAATTAAAACATCACAAAAAGCTAACAATGCTAAGCATCTGATACTTCCTGTTCCATAATAATATCAATCCATACTAATGTTCATACAGAGATAATACAAAGAAATCACAATGAATAAAAAATCAACTTCACCCATAATACTGAATTAAGGTTCTTAGGTAACATTTAAACTTTCAAAATAATGAATAAACCAAAAACATAATTCAACCAAACATAGGAAAATAAAACACTAATAATTAAAAAAAAATTAGCACCACTACAATACTGAATGAACAGATGATGCTGCCATTTTCTTCAGTCAATAGCTACGTTGGAAAATGTTCACCCACTTTAAGTAGAACAAAATAACAGTCTGAAGAATTGCTGGAAGAACTTTCAAAAGTAAATAAACATCGGCTGAACTGTGAATTAAGGCTCATGGCTGAGATATTAAACCCAGACAATAATGTAGTTAACGCTGTGTTGCAGGTGAATTAATCTATTTTACCGTCTTAAGTTTCTGGAAACCATTTCTTGCCTAAGGAAGACTCCAGGTACCATTGTTATCGTTAAGGGTGACATCTGGGATGATGTTTCATGCTCAGTAGTCACAAATCACCTGCAAGAAGGGTTTATTTGTTACCTCAATAACATATAGATAATGAAGTGTGCTTCTAAAATTAATCAAATTAATTAGTCCTTCAGTGTTTAAGAGCGAATGCTGTAAAAGGGAGGCCCAAATATAAGAAAGAATGAATGTAATACTAGTTGCTTGATTTTAAACTGATATGTGGAAGAAGAATTACATATATAAAGGAAAGTTCAATACTAGCTTTAAGGGCTTATTATTCTTCCTACTGTCTTCTTTATTATTTACTCAAAGCAATAAAGAGCATGACAAACCAACTGCCCACATAAAATAACTCAAACCCAATTTCAAATACACAAGTAAGATAAATGAAAAAGGAGTCTTTCCAGGGAAGAAATTAGAGCAATTTTTGGCAGAAAATGGAAAAATTTAATCAAAATATTACAAGAAAAACCACAAATTAAATCATCTAAAATGAAGCAAAAAGGCTTCCACAAAACTTGAAAACAATATTTACCATGAGAGGATTATATTAGACAGAATTGGAAATGCTATTTAAAGTTCTTTTCACATAAATCACAATCTTGCCAAGTCATGTTAGCAAGACAGAGCTGGAATTCCAGGAAGACTAACTGGCATTTATCAATTTCTGTTCATATCCAGAAAGATTTGAAAGGAATGGAGAAAATCTATAGTAAAACAGTGTCCAAATGATGTTATAAACACATGAAAAATTACACAAGCTGTTTTAGAAGTAATGGTAAATATTTTGACAGGTGACAGTATTTGTAATTCTTAGTATTTTTTCCGCTTCAGCATATGACCCACATTTCTTCAGTACAAAATAATAACAACTCAGCACCATTTGCTAGAGTTTCTTCATTTCTACAATATGTGTTCATTGTGAAAGTGAATTCAATAGAATGTGTATTAATTGATGTCCATTTTTGAAACCTAAAATTTTGACTGATTAAAATTAAATCACAGAAGAAAGTAAAATTTGAACTTATAACAAGCATCACCAGATCATGGTAGTTCAATGTAGGCAATGTGCGATGGAGGGAAAAATCTAAATTAAAAATCAAGGTTATCTACTATATTCAGGTGAATTTTTTAGTTGCTTAAAACTTCACCACTAATGGGAGTACTGGAAAGGAAAGAAAGTATTCTGAGAGTGCTTTCTGTTACCACTACAATTTTAAAAATTATGAAGGACAAAATTCTGGTTGAAAGAAGAACTTTTCAACCAATTTCAGGGTAGGTGCTGAGATACTTGACTATCACTCAGAATCAGTGATATTCAAGTATCTTGACTAGCACCAATTTGGTGACTGTATCACTTGACTATCGATCAGAATGGTGATATTTTATTTGAGCATTGGGTAAATGCCTAGAAAAAGATTCATCCCTTCATTATGAACATTTAGCGAAACAATCCAACTTTTCTGGTTGCAGCAAAAGATGAAAAGGAGATTTTGCCATATCCTGATGATTGAAAAAACCTTATAGATACTATTATCACACCTCAATATATTTACCATTATTTTTTAGGCACCCTGCATTAAGTCTTCACAGGAGCCATAAAAATGTCTTTCAAGTCTGTTTTGATTTTGAAATTACAAAACAAATTAAACACTATAACTCACTGCTGCTAACCCACTATGTTACTAGAGATATAATATTGCTTGATTAGATTAAGACCTTGGCACAATGGGTACAGAGGTATGCCCACATAGTAAATTGGTGTGTCACTTGCTTACATCATTTTTTTCTGAACGTCAATCATATTACTACTAGATGATAGTTGAAAAATCTTTCGTCAAAAAATTATTTATTTAAAATACTTTCCAAAACACTTAGAATTAAACTTCATTCTTTGAAAAATACTATCTGTTAGTACTTGTTGGTAGGGACTCAAACTGATCACCTCTTAGTCAATTGCTTATCCTAGTCTCCATCCTCTTATTGAAATGTGCCGCTTTTTCTGCATGAGAAATCAAACCTATCATTCTATATTTCTCACATACAGCTGCCTTTCCCTTTTTTTAGATGGGAATTAACATTGATCTAACGAAACCTTCTGGTCAATTTTCCCTCCTCATAAATTCTATGAATCAGTCCACAAAAACTCTTCCTTCTATGT